>JACEEZ010008090.1:460000-596235 GCA_016584305.1 Chionoecetes opilio
GTATAACATTGTCCCGTAGTGAAGCTGATGATGGTTGTGGTGGTGATGGTGATGGTTGTCGTGTTTACATAACCTCTACCACACAGAAGAACCTCATATCTTTCATTCTTTTAAAAATGAGCGACAAACACTCTCTCTCTCTCTCTCTCTAGGAACATGACACATAAGAGCGAGATGACGACGTACTTTTATTGGAACAGCCACTGACACAGCTTCTCGGGGGGGAACCCTTTTGACCGACCCACACCCTCCTCCTCCTCCTCCTCAGATAGTCACTGTTTTCACTTAAGTTTCACAATCAGCGTCAGATCAGTAAAATACAAAGCTAGAAATATGTATATATGTATGTATGTATGTTTGTATGCACGGGTATGTACATTCACAGTAGTGTTTGAACCCTCGTCTTCGCCCCATGACTGCTGTAGTCTCTTGAGGGATTCAACAAGTGTGTGGTCACGGTACGCATGACCCCGCCTGGCAGCCATTCCCCCCCAAGGACAGCTCGGGTCACCGCTACTCAAGGCCAAGCGACGATCTGCTGCCTGAGACTGTGTGGAAACGGCTGCCTGAAAGGGCGGCGTCAACCTTTAAGGCCGGTTCCCACTAGTCCGCTTCTACGGCCGACATGGCCGTTCACCGCCCGACAATGACGTCACCATCATCACCGCTTGAGTGCTTGTAGTGGTAACCGGGCACAGTTTGCACCTCCGCTCGAGCGGACACCGCCGAGCGGGAGAGATGACTTGATTTTTATTTTGTACGGCAGCCGTACAGCGGTACGGCTGTGCGGTCGACTTTTTTGTGACGTCATTGTTGGGCGGTGTACGGCAACGGCGGCCGTAGAAGTGGTGGGAACCGGCCTTTAGTCTCACTGGAGCGTAGGCATACACACACGCACACACATATGATAAAATACCGACTTGGGTCTCACCGAGATGATTCGCACGTACCAACAACGAGGTTATGGACGATGCATATTGCCATCACGCCACGATGAACTCATGCAGCGAACGAGAACCAAAGTCAGCTAACAGGCAGCCAGTCACACCGAGGGTCAGTCATACCGGGTAGACATACACGAGTGGTGGACAGCCAGCCGCTCCGTCACACTTCCCACGCCCTAACACTGGTATATGTATCCTATGGTATTAAAATAAATCACTATCACTGCATGTGACGCAGCTGCTCGCGTCATCGTCAACACGCCAGCCCGGCACCACCACCGCCACCCTTCGAGCCCCGCGAGTGTACTATGAACATTATGAGTCTTGTTCAGGTAGTCTTACTAGTCTATGTACTGTACGTGGTAACCGTATAGGCTTATTAGGCGCTACACTCCGGTATAGGGAAAGAAGAATCCCTTGTATCAGCACTCCTGCTCCTCCTCCTCTCCTCCTCCTCGTGTCCTCCTCCTCCTGCTCCTCCCCCTCAGTTGTGGTCCACTTTGTCCACTTTGTGCACTTGGTCGATGGCCCTGTGCACGGAGGCAAAGTGTCGCTTCATGGACACCTTCTGGTTGAAGGACATGTTGCAGGCGGGACACGTGAACGGCCGCAGCCCCGCGTGGATGGTGAGGTGCTTCTTCAGGTTGTACTTGTGGTAGTCCCCGCGGAAGATCTTGCCGCACTCCGGGCACGAAGAGCCCTTGAGGACGGCCACGGTGAGGGTCTGCGAGGAGGAGGGGGACAGGGCACAGGAGGCGAAGGAGCCACTGCAGCTATTAAGTGAGGATCGCGCGGCGGATTGGTCGGGAATGGAGAGGAGCGTGCGAGCGATGGCGACCTCCGAGGTGGAGAGATGCAAGTGTTCCCGGGGGCGCGGATTTCTGGACGCCACCTGCAAAATAGTACCCACGTCAGGAAGGACTCTCTCTCGTCTTCACTCTCACTCACTCTCTCACACTTGCTCACTCACTCACTCGCCTCAACTAGTCACGCCAGAATCTTAACCTGACCTAGTCGTATTTTTTCCCCCCATTTATATGACGTAAGGAGCTTCACTTTCTCCTATGTAAGGTTATTTTCTCTTTCTGTTCTCTTCTGTATCTTACTGGCATATTTTTTTCTCAAATTCTTTATACTTGGGCGACGTACAGATGAACAAATACGAAAAATCATCCATGTATTCACACATACTTTCCCTTTCACTCTCTCTTCCTATGGTACTACCGTCATTCCTTATTACTGTGACGCGGTACAGTACAGTCATAAATTCCGGCCAGAGACAAGAGAGAGTGTCCTCCTCTCACGCTGTCACCGAGGGAACTAACCCTTGACAGGCTAAACAACGGCCTTGTATGGAGTCCTTCCGTGTATTTCATTCACTTAGGGAGCAGAACACGTCTTGAGTCACAAATCCACGGCACCAATCCACCCGCGCAGGCTCAGGGAGGGATGGGAGGGGGGATAGAGGCGAGGCAGGTCAAGGGAGGCGATGGTAGACTGCACTAAACTGACGCAGGTGTAAAGAAAACGAAACACGGATCAACCTTTCGTCGCCCATTATAAGGTCACTCACGCCCACATGCCGCCCACAAGACACGCCCTCACGCCGATAATAGACGTAAGGTTGTACCAGACGACGGAGTAACAGCAGACGTTCATGTTGTGTTTCCTGCCTTCTGACGGGGGAGGAAACACATTTAAAGATGAGGAGGCTGAGGAGGAGAAGAGGAGGGAATAGGTTGGCCAAGAACGCGTCTTCCCGTCCTAGGGCATCAAACACCATATATTTTCTTTTCCGTGTGTCCTTTATTTAAATTGTGTCAAGCAGCATAGGGTGTCCAGAGAGGGCGAGGTGAGGTGCTGCACTGTGTAATGTTGGTGTGGTGTGAGTGTATGGTGTGTGGTGTGGTGCGAGGTGTATGGTGTGTGGTGTGGTGCGAGGTGTATGGTGTGTGGTGTGGTGCGAGGTGTATGGTGTGTGGTGTGGTGCGAGGTGTATGGTGTGTGGTGTGGTGCGAGGTGTATGGTGTGTGGTGTAAGGGCCTGAGGTGCACCGCCGTCCTCACCCTCCCTCAAGGACATCCCCCCAACACAAGGCTTACAAGTTGGTTCACAAGTCGCTACAACAGTGATGGAGACAATCGTGTGTTGCGCCACAGTACAAGCCTCGCCATTGTATTGTGGTAAGTCCTAAGGGAGCGTCGTGACAGCGGCAGGGTTCGAGGGGCAGCCGGGGGCGTGCGTTGCAGAGCTAAGCCACTGGTCCCCCGGTCACGGCTACTCGCACGGGAAGGATCCAGTGAGCGCCTCGCAGGGCAGACCACACTACGCTTGTTTCACGCAAATAACTAACCACCATGTCACACTTTCCCAATTGATATCCATTATGCTAGAGATTACGTAAAGAGGTGAAATCCATGAGACTATTTCCGTGCCACATTAATACAGTCAGTAAGACACTGTCCACCAGCCTCTCTATGCCCTCCTGCAAGCCAGCCATCCAGCCGGGCAGCAGCAGCCCTGTCTGTGGGTACAAGTGTTGTCTGCCGCAAGCTGGAGGGCGGCGGGTGGTGGGCCTAGCCTACCACAGATCACCACCACGCCCAGGGTCCCCCCGCTGGCTACTGCGTTAAGGCTGCAGGGGTTGGGGCGGGCAGCCGGGCACCTCAGCGGGGCGGCCCCTCATCGCCTGAGGCTCCAGCGCCACCTCGAATGCCGCGAGATCAGCCTTGGGGAGGCTCGGCATCCACTCGTGGTGGGGAGCAGCGCCCTGGTGGAGGCTCTTCACGCCGTGCACGGTCTCGAGGTGCCTCTTCATGTTACACTTTTGATTAAAGGCTGCCGGGCAGGAGGGGCACAGGTACGGCCGCGCCCCGCTGTGGATGCCCATGTGCCGCTTCAGGTTGTACTTCTGGTAGCCACCGGTGAAACGCTGGCCGCAGATGGGGCAGGCAGTGAAGGTGGTGGTGGCGTGGCCCTCCTCGTACCCCTGCAAGACAAGGCCACTCTCAGACCACCACCGTCACTGCCCCGCCCCTCCACTACAGGCTACACACACCTGCCCTACACCTCAGCCTCACCACACCTCACCTCACCACCAGGCACCACACCAACCAAGGCACTCAACACGGCCACCAGCACCAGCAGCGAGAAGTGCGACGCTGCAGCCACACTCCAAACACGCACGGCCGACGCAACACAGCCTGAGGACAACCCTAGTACACTCACATTCACACAGTCGAGTACAGTACCACCCCCGCCGCGGGAAGGTTCCTCTGACCGACTGAAACACGTGTTCCCTGCGTGGCCGATCTATCGCAGCGAGACAGGAATGCAAGGGAATGACTACACTACAAGGGAAAGATAAACGATTGGGTTGACTTGTCTTTTCATTCAGAAAAGGGGAGGCGGTAGCGGAGTGGTAGCGTCTCTGACTGGCGTTCTCGGTGACCCGAGTTCGATCCCCGAAGAAAACCAAAACCTTTCTGCACCGTCGAGTGGCCTAATTACACCCACATGCCCTGCCCATCAACTCTACCTTCGATTGCGAGTGCATCGGAGGACACAGGGGGGCAGCATGAGCCTCTAATTACAGACGTCACTATAAGAATCCTGCCTGCGCCACCACGGGCGAGGACCAACCATCAGAGCCCTCAAGTGAACCTCCAGAGCCTACCATCCGAGCCCTGGGTCACCACTGCCTACAGGCGCTATAGGCACAAATGAAAGAAAAAAAAGAAAAGAAAAAAAGATAAGTTACAATATGTTAAGGACAGTGCCATAACCCCTCCCTCTTCCCTCACCCCACCTAACTCCCGACCCACCCCACGTTAGCCTACCACCACCACACACACATTTGAGATAAGATAAGATACTTTGATCCTATCTAGACACTTTGCAAGTACCAACTACAAGGTTATTGACTATACAAAGCGCCACCACGCCAGGACGAACTTGGTGGCCTCGAACCGCTGACCGAATGCAGGGACTCTGCACGCGAGACAGCAGCTCTACCAACCGCGCCACCCTGACGGGTTCATTTGAGAGAGAGAGAGAGAGAGAGAGAATTTAACAACAGAAAAAAGACCGTAAAAAATGACAAAGTAACAAAAGATAAACAATGATGAGGGGGAAAGGAGACAAAAGGAGAAAAAATATTATTCGTAGACACGAGAGAGAGAGAGAGAGAGAGAGAGAGAGAGAGAGAGAGAAGAGAGAGAGAGAGAGAGAGAGAGAGAGAGAGAGAGAGAGAGAGAGAGAGAGAGAACATTAAGTGTGTATCAGCGAGTCCTTCTCCAGGCTGTTCCTCTTCGCAAACCCGCCGTAACAACACAGTTAACCCCCCACCCGACAGTTAACCCCTTCACGCCCAGATCTTTCCTTTGCTATAAAAAAATGTATGTTGTCGAGCCATAAAATTAAGAAAAGTAACTAAATATACCAAATTAGCTAGTTGACAAGGATACTAAACAGGTCATATCTATAAAATATTGCTTATAGTCACTAAAAATCGTCTAATGGTAGCCAAATTACAATGGAAATTACGTTCTGAGTCTCAAGGGGTTTAGAGTTTGGCCTCCTTCCCATCCCTGCCACACTTGATATTTTTTCCTTATTTTTTTATGAATAGGAAGACACAACAAGGACTTGAAAGGAGAAAATATAAGAAAAAAGAAAAAAGTACTCATATATGAAGGTATAAAGTGCATAATTTCATTCATTTACTTCTTATAATCTCTATTTATGAGCGACTGTATTTCTTTAACATTCTGGCGACACACTGAGCAAAATCTTTATACAACGATGAAAGTACACTTAAATACACACATAAACACACACACACAGCTTGTAACACCGACACACTCATGTGACTTCATACAAAGAGGTGTCTGTGTATTTACCTAGTTGTGTTTTACAGAGCCAAAGCTACATTCGTGTGTCCCGTCTCCGTATCTACATTTATCCAGTCTTTCCTTCAACTGGTGCACATTCTTTGCCGATATCACCTCCTCATTTAGTCCATTCCAAACTTCTACTCCCCCGCCCGCCCGTACACACCATCGTTTCCAGACTCGGCTCAGATCGCGTCGGAGGGATAGGGGGAAGCAGGGTCTGGAATCTCTATTAAACAGATTCTCCATACTGGTTATAATCTATTAAAAGTCTTATTAATCTAGGGATGAGGTGTCGTCTGGGGTCTCGTCTGGCTCCTCGGGGGGGTCACGGGCCGCCAGCAGGTCGTGGTGTCGCGTCATGTGGCGGCGCAGGTTACTGAGTCTGTTGCAGGAGAAGGCGCAGTGGAGACAGGCGTGGGGTTTGGCGCCCGTGTGTATCTTGAGGTGGCGTCTGAGGGAGGTGCTGCAGGTGAAGTGACGCCCGCACGCCTCACAGTAAGGGCCGTGTGAGGGCACTGACGGGTTGGCTGGATCGAAGACCTCCCAGCCCTGCCCGCCGCTCCCTGCCTGCAACGACGACAAGGTGCTCATGCCGGCCCTCCATGCCTCCACCCGTCAATAGGCTGTACCGCCCTAGTGACCCTACCCATACTCACCCTATGCAACCACCCATCCACCAAGCCAGCATCTCCCCTTCTGTTACTAAACTTCCAAGGCCCTCCACCCATCAATAGGCTGTCTTGCCCTATATAGTGTACCCATTCCCACCCTATGCAACCAACCAGCCAGCCAGCCAGCCAGCCAGCCAGCCAGCCAGCATATCCCCATCTGTTACCGTAAAAGGCTGTCTTGCCCTACCCAATACCACCCTATGTACCCATCTCCCCTGTTACTAAGCCTTCGCCCCCCCCCTCCCCCGCCCTATGCACCCACTACATTCAAACCTTCAAACTCTACATCAGGTAATGAATCAACGCCCGTCCGTCACCAGGCCCCTTCGCTCTTTTGACACCAGCCAACACCACTGCCGTCAACACATACACACACGTAAACCCACACTTCCTATACGTACATACCCAGGATTAACTGACCATTTATCATTAACAGTCAGTTGATCTAGTAGTACAAACCCACAACAGCTTACGACAGTAACCACCATCACGACTCAACACCCACCCTCCCTAGGACGTAAAAATAACTTCTCATGTCTCTTAACCCCTTGAGGCCCAGATCTTTCCTTTGCTATATAAAATTGTCTGTTGTTAGTCATAAAACTACGAAAAGTAACTGAATATACCAAATTAGTTAGTGGTCAAGGATACTAAACAGGTCATATCTATAAAATATTACTTATATTCATTAAAAATCGTCTAATGGTACGCAAACTACAATGGAAATATCGTTCTGGGTCTCAAGGGGTTAATATGCACCCTCCTCCCCTTTTCCCGCCAAAAGGTGATGAGGTAATATTGTTCAGACTTAAGCTCGTACTGTTTTCCTTTCGCCTTTCAACGGTATTGTTTTCGAGGCGCCACACAGCCACACTATTGAAATGTGTCGTGTCAGTATGTACGTACGTGTTCAGATGGCCGACCTTGCTTGGAACATTATATAAAGCGTGTCATTATTTTTTTTCCTCCCTCGTCTCCTCCCCGTATCTAAGACCTCCCCGTCAAATATAACCATAAGGTTCTTTAAGTTCTCAACACAATATACAACGCTCAGTAATCCTTTATTAATTAGGTAACTGTACAAAGCTCGACTACAGATTAGAACCAGCGTAAAACCGACTCTTGTATACATCTCTCGCCCCACCCGTCCCTCCCCGCCCTGCCTCTCACGGGTTGGCGGTGTCGCTGGGCGGTTCCTTGAGGAGCTCCATGGCTGCCGGCTGTCCCTGGTGCACGGAGAGGATGTGGTACTTGAGGTTGCCCTTCTGGTTGGCGCGGTGGGGGCAGTAGGGGCACGTGAAGGGCTTCTCCCCGCGGTGGATCATGAGGTGTCGCTTCATGTTGTATTTGGAGTATCGACCAACGAAGGCTTTGTTACAGAAGCGACAGTTGACTTGAAGCGAGTCCTCCTGGCTTGTGACGGCGAGGTGCTGGTGTTGTTGTTGCTGCTGCTGCTGCTGCTGGGTCGGTGGTGGAAATACATGGTGGTGGTGGTGGTGGTGTGCCGGCTGAGTCTGTAAAGCAAGACTCCCGTTTAGTTGCAGTCCTGCCACAGCAACTTTGCCCCACAACACAACACAACACCTGTCGCTCTCTCCTCTCTTCTGCTTCATACCACAGAACAACAGAGCGAAGGTATTCTTTTCTCCTTCCTCAACTTTCTTTTCTTTCTCCAGCACCTCTTTATTTTTTTCCCTCTACTATATATACTTCTCATCCCAGGAACCCACGGCCAACACTGTAAGGCTGGATCGAGCCCCCCAGCGCCCCGGAGAGGACAGCCGCACCAACACCACAAGGCAGCCGCAGCCACGCGTCACAACACACAAACAGCCCGTGAACATGACTCGCCGACGAACACAAGACACGCTCAACACTGTCTATATTTCCTCCCGGCCTTCCCACCTCGGGCTGCTCAACAATAAACACCTGTGCGTGATATGAGACGGTGCGTGAACTTCGTAAAGGCAACAACAACATTATTAAACTGTATTAAGGACAGAACCGTTGGACATAACGCAACAAGCTAAGCTACAAAGTGTCTGTACATCTCCCGTCCTTCCTGTCCCCACAGCGGCACACCGGCGGGCCAAGGATGAGCCTGACAGCAGGACGCAGCACTGACGCCCTGACGCCTCCTTATCTAACTACGCAGCGTTGCTAACACGTGTACATCCTGCCCGTGGTTCTCGACAAGGGCAGCACCTCCCTATAGGTGGGCGTCATCAGCAGCGGTGGCGGCTTGGCGAGGCTCCGGTTTGTCCTGGCCTTGGGTCGGGCTGGGACTCCTGAGCATGGCGTCGCCGCCGTAGCCGCGGTCCAGCAGGTCGCGGTGGGCCTTACAGATGTGGGTCTTGAGGTTGCCCTTCTGGTTGGAGCGGTGGGGACAGAAGGGGCAGTGGTAGGGCTTCTCCCCCCAGTGGATCATCATGTGTCGCTTGAGATTGCGTCTCTGCCGCACCCCGTGAAACTCTTTGCCGCACACGGGACAGACGTATTTAGTATGCTCTTCGTCCTGCGGCTCCTGCTGGTGATGCTGGAAGCCCGCCTGCTGGTGCTGGAGCGGGGACGCCATCTCCTGTGTGCGATACAGCAGTGGCGGCTGCATCTGCAACACACAATGGCACCGGCATCAATGTCTGTCAGCCTAGACCCCTCTCCAAGCTGCCGGCACCACCACCACCACCACCCCTCGTCTTTGCTATCCTGCCACCTTCCTCCTCCTTCAGCGGCATGTTACCGCCACAGCCGCCGCTACCCGGCCCTCGGCAGCCTTCCCCCGCCCTAGCCACACCCATCACCACCACCACAGAGCCGATAACCACCACCGCAGCTTATACACTGCGGCGCTGCGGCGCTGCACCGCCTCCCATGTGTTCTCCCGCCACCCGCCATGAGGCAACCCTTGATCGCACGCCGCTGATCCGCGGTGCAGCGGCCGCGCCCCGTCAAGGTGCAAAGAGTAGACAGGAAAGAAAAATCATCATAATCATTTAAGCTATTTATTTCACTAACTTTTAGCGTCATATAATGTTTCTTTCCATTAAGAACTAATAATTGTCTTCTGGTCGATAACTATAGTAATATTCTTTCTGTCAATAACAACTAGAAACAAAGTCTTTCTTTGCACAATACTAGTTGAGTAAAGCATTACCTTGGGTCTAGGACTGCCACGGGGAGGCTCAACCACTAACAACATCGCACGACACGGGCGCCGCACCCTTAGTTGGAGTCTTGGTCAGGCGGCTCCATGGCGCTATAGTCGGGGCCGCCCAGACCCCCGATGGTGCAGGAGCTGAGGCAGAAGCGCAGGCTCTGGCCGCTCTTGCCGTGCCTGCGCTGCAAGTGGCGCTTGATGTGGGCCTTCTGGGTGGCGCGGTAGGGACAGTGGATACAACAGAAGGGCCGCAACCCCGTGTGGGTGAGCACGTGGCGGGCCACTTTCTGGCGACGGTTGCTACCGCGGAAGGTCTTGCCGCAGGCAGGACACTCTGCCTCCTCGCTGCCCAGGGCCTGCAACAACAACATATCAACCCTCACACCCTCTGCCTCCCCCTCTACCACCTTCCTTCACACCCGACACTGGCAAATGCTAACACAACATTCATTATTGTCAATATCTTTATTGTGTTTATTGTGTGTACAGGGATCACAACACCTCCAGGGCGAGCCGCCGCCTCCAGGCCGAGGCTCGCTACCATGCGCTCTTATCATTGTTTTTGCTGAAGTGAGGTAGACAGGGGCATGGAGGGGTTGGCGAGGGGCGGGGAAGGGTTGGCAGGGGCGGGCTGGGATGCAGTGAGGGGCAGGTGTGAGGGCTGCGGCAGGAGGTGTGGCGGGGGGCGGCCGTCCCGCCAGGCGGCCCCGGCAGCTGGCCGAGCGGCGTGTATGCGCTCTAAGTGCATCTGGAGGTGGGCCTTGCGCTTGGCACGGTAGGGGCAGTGAGGGCAGGGGAACGGGGTCTCGCCCGTGTGGATACGCATGTGGGTGCTCAAGTTCTGGTGGCGGTTGCGGCCGCGGAACACCCTCCCACACACGCAGCACACGCAGCACATCATCATCGCCGCGCCGCCGGCTGTCTGCAACACAACACCACTCAGCGCCCCCGGCCCACCAAAGCCTCATCACAGCTACTCAGGGTGAGGCTCAGCTACCGCCTCAGCCCTTAGTAGAACCTCATGCTTCCTTACATGTACTACTGGCCGCTACTCATCACAAGCCAACCACTACATCCCACAAGCCTTAGAAAAATAATCAAGTAAAACTACGTAACTTTACCCCAGTATTTCTTATGGCACTACCTTACCTCTGCCCTCCCCCCCCCGCCCCCTCACTCCTACCTAATGCCCCACACCCTGCACTAACCCCAAGACTCCCACGACCCACGAGCTGCAAAGCCACTGTCGTCCCCCTCATCTCCAACACACAACGCAGTAGGTTTGGTTTCTTCCTCACCCAGCTGGCAGCAAGAAGTCAGAACTGTCACCATCCAGCAACAAGGCAGAGGTCGCCGCCCGCGTCACCCTGGCTTGTAATGCAATCACTTCCCAAAAGGACCACCACCACGGCGGCAAAACATCCCGCCAGACACATGCTGTATTCACAAAACATCCCCGCCCTGCACTGACGAGTTCCTCTGCATCTGAACTGAGCCTCACCGATCAATAAGGAACACAAACAGACCAACACATGAAGACAACAAGCGACACCAAAACCACCTCACCCAACACACCAACAGTCCTCGTGGCATCTGTCCTTCTATCAGTAAAGAACACTACTTCACGGCCTCCTTCAGTCTCCCTGGCGGCGTGCGTCTCAAGGTGGAGGCCAAGGGCTGAGCGGCGGCCTAGGGCAAGCTGGGGGCGAGGCCATGGATAGTCTCGGGGTGCAAACGCAAAATATGTCCCTTGATGTGGGGCTTTTGTCTGGCGGCGTAGGGGCAGTGCGGGCAGGCAAAGGGCCGCTCCCCCGTGTGGGTGAGCGTGTGCTGCTGCAGGTTCTGGTGGCGGTTGCGGCCGCGAAACACCTTCCCGCAGGCAGCACACGTGGCCATCCGCTCCGCCGCCCCCGGCACCTGCGGACAACACAACCCCCATCAGTGAGGCCACTCAGACGCCGCGCCCACGACTACTCTCCACTAACATCAGTATTAACCCCACCGCTCTCTCAGGGGCGTCGCCACAACACACAGCCTACTGGATCCCTCTCTCCCTGCCCCGGCCTTCCCCACCCAGGCAGCCGCCAA
Source organism: Chionoecetes opilio (assembly GCA_016584305.1). Taxonomy (NCBI): domain Eukaryota; kingdom Metazoa; phylum Arthropoda; class Malacostraca; order Decapoda; family Majidae; genus Chionoecetes; species Chionoecetes opilio. Next base: position 471,756 of record JACEEZ010008090.1, read on the forward strand.
CGCAAGTCTGCACGACGCGACCACGACCAACAGTGCATGGCCTCTTGAAGGACGACCTCTGTGTGGGCTTTGCTTGTGTCCATCAGTACTACAGCGACACTTTCTTCAGGGTTCCTACACATGCCCCCCTCCCTCTCCCTCTCTCTCTCACACACAACACACTGCCCAGGTGGTACACTGATAGACTTATGTGCGAGTCACTTGACGTGCGCAGGTTCGAGGCCCACTCAAAATCTTTCCCTGGAAATGCAGGCAGTCACCATCCCCCCTTGAGCAAGGGATTGGGGTGTGTATGGCCCCAGCTTTACCCCAAAGATCGGTCTATTTAAGCTCTAAGCTCTTTACGGGAGGGTAACAGCTGGAGATCGCAAGTATAGCGCGTGATCAGGCCGTAGGTGAATTACACACACGCACGCACCTTACTTGACTAAAAACTCACTCCCATCCTTCCCTCCCTTAGCCTGGACTACACGCACTCTTTACCTGACGCACACACACACATAGACAGACAGACAAACGTACTATTACCTTTTACCCTTCCACGAGACAAAACATGACACAATTATACCATAATCAGACGATCTCCCTTTACTCATCTCTCTCTCTTTCTCTCTTCTGCAGCTATTGGTAATGTCCCCCCAATCCCCCACCCCCCTCCACACAGTCACGCGAGGGCCCGGTGGTACACACACAGTCCTGCCCCGAGGCTACACAAGCCCCCCACCACCACAACAGGTTACGAGACAGTCACAGGTTGCATTAAGATCTTTATTCAAAAAAATATAATTGTTACATCAATCAAAACAAGTTTCAAATTGACGAACGTTAAAAACTGCCACAGGGGCCTCGCCACGGGGGCGGGGCGGGGAGACGCACTCTTCCTTGTCTAGGTGTGTGTGTGTGTGTGTGTGTGTGTGTGTGTGTGTGTGTGTGTGTGTGTGTGTGTGTGTGTGTGTACGAAAGTGAACCTGCCAACGAAGGATTAAAACGACCTATACAGCAGCAGCGCCCGTGAGGGAGGGAGGGAGGGAGGAGGGGGTGACGCCGTGTCGGGGAGGGGAGGGGGAAGCGCCGCGCTCAGCTCAGCTCAGCACGCCGTGTTTGGTTTTAATGTGAATTTTGAGGTTGCTGAGTCTGTTGGCGCGGTGGGGACAGTGGGCGCAGTGGAAGGGCTTCTCGCCTGTGTGCGTCATCATGTGGTAGTGCAAATGTTGATTCTTGTTACGCCCGTGGAACAACTTGCGACACACAGGGCACGTTATGGCGACCTTAGTGCCCAGGGGCGGCGCCCCCACGGGGAACTCCTGCCTCCCCTGAAAAGACAAAACAGCTCCACTCAATGACATCCTGGGGGCCTCCTGCTCCCGGGCCGCGGCGCGCACGCCCACACACACACGCCCCAGCATGCTGACACACACACACAAACACACACACATACACATTCACACACCGTGTTCACTTGGTGGGTGGAAGGTGGGCGGCGCTAACGGCCAAGTCCAGCCCGTGAATGGTTCGTATGTGCTCCCGCAAGTGGTCTCTGCGGCTGGTTCTGTGCGTGCACAGGGGACAAATGTGGGGCTTCTCTCCCGTGTGCGTCTTGAGGTGGTGGCTCAGGTGCTGGCGGCGGTTTCTGCCCTGGAAGACCTTACAGCACACGGGGCACCGCAGGGGCGGGGTGGCCATGCTCTGGAAAGAAAATACAGCCACCCCTCAGGACATCGTCTTCGTCTGCAGGACAACACCGCTATCAATACTACAGACGACTGGCGCCGCGCCGCCTAACGAAACCACCACCACCACCACCTGCCCCCTGCCTGCACGCGCGGCAGGCCAGGGGTACGCACCCACGGGGCCACGGCCGTGCTACCTTTACATTACAAGTCACACCAGACCGGCGGGCGGGCTTATGAGGGGGTGGGAGGGAAGGGGCCTGACCTAGGGGAGGGGTCGCGCCGCCCCTGAGGGTTACAAGGGGTCCTGAGAGCCTGAGGGGTCTTGGCCGAGCGCGTCCCCGCCCAACACGCTCCTGAGGGCAGCCTCCATGGTGTCCAGGTGCCTGAGCTTGACGTGGATCTTGAGGTTATCCTTACGGTTGGATCTGTGGGGGCAGAAGGGGCAGCGAAAGGGCTTCTCCCCCGTGTGTGTGTTGAGGTGGTTGGACAGGTGCTGCCGCCTGTTCCTGCCACAGAAAGTCTTGTTGCACACGAAGCACAGCAGGGGCACGTCGTTGGCAATCGCCCCCTGCAACAGAGAACACCCTCCTCTTAGCACCACCATCGCTCATCTAACATCCTCCTACTTCACTAGACTGAGCCATCACCACAACCACAACCACACTGCTCATCGGTGGTAGGACTAGGATGGTTCAACACCGTCCGCCACCCACCAACCACGACCCACACACCACCACAGTCACACACGCATACACACACCCTTCTTCCGCGGCGGGTTCTCCTCGTCCCCCTCACTCAAAGTTCTCAGCATCACAACCAAAGTCCCCGGTAAACGTGGTGATCGCGGGGACTGATGCCTCCCCCTCCTCCCCCAGCCCCTGCAGCCCCCCTTCCAGGTTGTTGTCCTCCTGACCCTGGCCGCGCGGGAGGTGTCGCGTCCGTATGTGTATTTTCATGTTATCGCTGCGGTTGGCGCGGTGGGGGCAATAGGGGCACTTGAAGGGCTTGTGGGCGGTGTGGGTGATTAAGTGGTACTGGAGGTTCTGCCGCTTGTTCCTGCCGGTGATTACTTTGCCGCAAACAGGGCATAACACCGCCTCACCACCGACGCCCGCCTGCAAAGACAAGGGCACCGCGTGAGCCGCCCGCCGAGACACCACCACCACCACCACACCACCACGTCACGCTGAGACACCACAACCCTGCACATCACCACCAGCGCCAACACAGCACACAACCACCCACCACAACTACAGTAATTACCACAACCCAACAAGATGTCAATACTGAAGGCGTCAAACCTTCACTAACACAAACCTGCTTCCTCCACAAACGTACGATTCTTTTTGTGACCCTGAGTTTGATTACCTTTTTTTTCATTAAAGTTTTGGAGGTGAAGTTTTCGCTCTGATAGGTGCGCCAATACATACATACATACACACACACACACACACACGAAACCAGCACCAAGACTGTATCTAATTCTGGAAGCGTACAAATAGTGTGTGTGTGTGGTGTGTGTGTGTGGTCAAAACAAACCTTAAACAGTGTCAATAATGAAAGAAAGAAAACCTTGAAAATCTCCGTCAGTATAAACACACACACACATTGGAACGCCAGAAAGCAACAAGAACTCAATACTAACAAAGAGACCAGTTTTATTTTTCAGGGACGCAGAAAAAACAACAATGATGCATCAGATTGTCTCTGCTACAGGGGATGAGGTGTGTACTTGTGTGTCGCCTGCCCGTGTGGGGAGGCAGCGCTGAGGTGTTGCAGCCCTAACATTCAGGACCCCAGGCTTGGCTTGACTCTCCCTTCCCTCCCTTTCAGTGCGGAGTCAATAGGGAGCTTTAAAAGGAGGCTGGATAAATTCATGGATGGGGATGAAAGGTGGATGTAGGTAGTGTTAAGTAACAGGAACTACCACGTGTAGGTCTCGCGGCCTCTTGTAGCTTCCTTATTTTCTTATGTTCTTCCCTTACCAGATAATAAAACTAATGATATCTTGACGCGTGATAGCTAAAGTATGCTGATGAGACATAACAGATGCTTGGCTGCTCACGTCAGGCGGTGATACAGGCCTTACGCAGATGATTATAACGGAAGAGAGGCGAGTGCGGGGTTAGTACGTGTGCAAGCGTTAGGCAGTACATAATAGCGGTATGCATGAAGGCCGACGCTCTATCTGGCGTGGGAGAAGGCGGAGGGCGCGGCGGCGGTGGCGGGGAGGACGTGGGTGAGGCGGGCGTGCACGGTGAAGACGTGTCGCCGCAGGGTGGGCCGGTGGCTGCTGCGGTAGGGGCAGTGCGGGCAGGAGTGCGGCCGCTCCCCTGTGTGCGTGAGGGTGTGTTGCTTCAGGTTGTGTTTGCGGGAACGGCCAGAGAACACCTTGCCACACACGCCGCACTGCGCCACCCTCTCCTCACCACACCCACCACTCTGCAAAGCAAACACATACACCCTCAGCTCGTCGTTCAGCCCCGCACAGCCCCCCTCACCCCAACACACACTCGCCAACGCCACCACTCACTGCTGACAGTCGCTGAGTCACGACTAGCGGGTTCACAAAGCTACCTCAGCAGGAATATCGTGGCTAGCGTTACCAACGATCCATAGGTGGCGATACACGTTCAGGTAATGACATACACTCACTAGGGAGACGCTGAAGCCCTGGCAACACTTACCACCGCGGGCTGTAGAGCTGCCGGGTGAGTCCTTAGCCTGCCTCGCCTGCAACGCTCTACACCGCCACACACAGCAAGTACTGTACCTACGGCATGAAGCGCCCAATTAACTATCACTACCTTATAGCAAGGAAGCAGATCAATACAAACAAAGGGGTCCGTCTGAGGAGGCAAGGCGGAGCCTGGCTTGGAAGGCTGCAAGGACGCCTCCCTACATCACCTTTCAGGGTCTCGAAGTGCTGCTAGTCATGAGTTGTCGCCTTCATGCAGTCAGCCTGAGCGGCCCCGCACACTCACCACATGGCCTAGGGTCTCGAGGGAGCAAAGGGCGTGCCGGAGGGCTGGTCGGCAACCAGGCCGCGCAGCAGGGAGGGGAAGAGCGCCACGCCCACAGGCCCCGACTCCTTGGGTCCGTGCACGCCCCGAATGTGCTTCAGCAGGTTGGGCTTATAATTGGCCCTGTGTGGGCAGTGGGGGCAGCGGTAGGGCTTCTCCCCCGTGTGGATGAGCAGGTGGTGGCGCAGGTTCTGGCGGCAGTTCTTGCCGGTGATGTAGCGACCACACACTGGACACACGAGGTACTCCAGCGCCTCGCCCACCACGCCGCCAGCCACCGCGCCCTGCAACAAGACCACGCACTCAGGGGCTGCTGCTGCTGCTGCGTGGCCTGCGTCCCCCACACCACACCACACCCCCCCTCCCCCTCCAGGCCTGCCCCCGCGACCCACCCCCTGGGGCAAGGCAGGCACTCATGCATGACACAACAATGATGCGAAACACAAGTCCCACATTGGAGAAAAAAATGTTTTATTCATGGTTACTACACAGCACTGAACACAAGTTTTGTATCACGTCACTAACATCTAGTATTACATCCAGTAAAGCTGCTCTCAATACAAAATGCTCAGTACTCGTCAACATCAATTACAAATAGATTTTACAGGGATAACAAATACATTTTGATACAGCAGTGTTGGGTGTAATACTGTTGCTGCCACTGATGCATGTGCTTCACTGGCACGCCTGGCGCCGCGCCCTGTGATTCACCGCTCATCGTGACCACACAAGGAACTCTGCCTCATCGCGGACCTCAGGCCCGGCGGTGTGTTGCCGTGTTAGCAGCCCCAAGCAGCCCCAGGCTCAGTGCCACACGGCGGGGGGCTGCACCCTGTGTACAGCCCGAATGTGCTTTATGAGGTTGCACTTGAGAGCCGTGCGGTGCGGGCAGTGCGGGCAGACGTGGGGCCGCAGACCAGTGTGGGTTAGCAGGTGATAGTCCAGCCGCTGGCGGAGGTTCCGGCCTCGGAACTCCTTGCCGCACAACTCGCACACCAGGAACCGTTCGTCTGGGGGCATGACCAGCACTGCCGACCTCTGCAATGGAGACACTGGCCATTCCAACACATCCACAAACTGAACTGTATGAGTAGCTAGAATACAAAGCTGCTGCTACAGCAACTACAAAGCCAACACAATGCCTGCACAAAGCATATATTTGCCCCACTGTGACTCCGGGACCGGTCATCCCGCTCCTAGGTGCTCGTGCCCCGCACATCCTCGGCACAGAACCCCGGCAAGGCCATCAGGGCCAAGTCCTCGGTGAGGGCGGCGGTGTGCACGGCCTGCGAGGCGTCGTGTGCGGGCACGGCGTCGAAGGGCACCAGTTGGTCCTTGTGCACGGTGCGCACGTGGCGGTCCAAGGTGAACTTGTGGTGGGCGCGGTAGGGGCAGAAGGGGCATCGGTGCGGCCGCTCTCCAGAGTGGGTGGACTGGTGGTAGCGCAGGCGCTGGCGGCGGTTGCGTCCCGTGATGAGCTTGCCGCACACAGAGCACATCAGGACCTCCCCCTCACCCCCACCACTCTTCCCTGCGTCACCCCCGCCCTGCAAAGAATGACACCGTCTCACTCCCTGCCACCCACACACACCTGCCTGCCTGCGTGCTCATGTACCGCATGCGTGCTCAAGGGGGTTAGAGCGCCATGCCGTGATAGGGCGTTCGGTCCCCGCTCGCTCCCGGGGAATCTTCACTGACAAATGTGGGTGGTTACTGTCCTTCTTGAGCAAGGGGATGGGTGTGTGGTGTGCGAGGTCTCACCATAACCCAAAGATCGGTCACTACGAGCTCAAAGTACTTTCCGGGAGGGTAACACAAGGGATCGCGAGTCCAGCTCGCGTGTTTGAAGACTACAATGCCGCGCTACATCCGCCACCCGAGCCTTCACTCCCTCCTCCACCACCACCGTAACGCCCTCTATTAACTTTTTTGTTAGCTCTTATGATCATCGATTCCAGCCGGCCATGTGCGAGGGTCGCGCCTGAGGCAGGCTGGCGTGCTCCGGCGGGCCCGCCACCCGGTCCTTGTGTATGGTTCTTATGTGGCGATCCAAGTTGAACTTGAGGCCGGCGCGGTGCGGACAGTACGGACACTGAAAGTTCCTCTCCCCCGTGTGGGTCAGCATGTGGTACGCTAGCTTTTGCTTGCCGTTAATGCCACTCACGCCCTTGCCACACACGGGACACACCACAGGCGCCACCGCCTGCAACAGAGAGGGGACCACCGGTCACTCCGGACATCCTGCACGGGACCAACACATCATACAAGCACATCGCCCCACCACCTGCCTTACTGGCAACTCATGACAGGACAGTGACTGGCGCCGCGGAGGCCTTCATGACAGTGACTTCCGTGACGGATCGCGACTCTGAGGTGAATCATGACTCCACACACAACTGGCATCAAAGGAAATAAATAACTCTTGTCACAATAAAAAGTGATTTTAACTGGTTACACAATGTCGCTTTGAGGCCCCACTCATTCATTATGACCCACAAGAGTGTGGTGGGCGTGTGGTCCCCCTATGTCTCAAGGCAGTGGCGGGGTGGAGGGCAAGGCCGCGGCAACCCACCGCTCAGCTGGTGTGCAGCTGGTCCTTGTGCAGGGCGCGGATGTGCTTGTGCAGGTTGAACTTGAGCCTGGCGCGGTGAGGGCAGAACGGGCAGGCGTGGGGCTTCTCGCCGGTGTGGGTTAGCGTGTGATACCTCAGTCGCTGGTGTTGGTTGCGTCCCGCAAACACCTTGTTGCAGAAGGGACACATCAGGGCACGAGGGCCGACGCCCTGCAACACAACACCACAGTCACAACCAACACTCTCTCAACACCACCACCACCCCAACCCAATAAAACTACCCCACCACCATCACACTCCAAAACAACCCACCCACCCACCCACCGGGACTACTGTGCCTCACCATGACTTGACCATACTCTATATCCATTTCATGTGTGTCTGTAAGTAGGCCTCAGCGCATGTGTGTCTGTATGTACTTCATTCTCAATAAATGTATCAAATCAAATTACTCGACCCCGCCCCTCACAACCCACTAATCACTACCCCGCTCAGCACACACCACCAGGGCGGGGGGGGGGGGGGGGGAACACCTGCAGTTACACATCACAGCGGGTGCTGGTGCTGAGGCCAGACACCCTGGTGCCCCGCCACACGTATTAACTTGTAGCACACTTAGGGGAACGGGGTTTTTTTATCTCGTGTGTGTGTGTGTGTGCGCACGTAAAATTCACCCATGGGTTGATCACGCGATCTCCAGCCGTTACCCTTCCAGAAAGAACTTAAAAGAGCTCATAGAACTATTTTTATGTAAAGCAGAAAACTAAAAACCCACACCCCCCATCCCCTTGCTCAAGGGGGATAGTAACTGCCAGTTTCCAAAGAAAGATTTTCTAGATGTGAGAGGCTCAAACTATTGTGCGTCAAAATCCTGAATCACTGTAATAAAAATAAATAATAATAAAAAAATAAAAACTACGCAGTCTTGAAAGGTAATAATCAATCGTCTTCAGCTGTCGCACTTTCTTTCCCGCCCTTGTGTTCCCTCCCAAGGTCACTTTTAGAGAGCTCTATAAGTGACCTTGTTCCCCTCCCAGCTTTCTGACGGCGACCACCACCAACAACATAACCTACTCAGTATATTTTAGTCACCCACTTCATCAAAAACGAAAGAAAACTACATCAGCTGTGATATCATGCTTATGAAGATTAAATACATCATTTGCGTCAGTGTAATCTTAACCCCTTGAGGCCCAGAACGTAATTTCCATTGTAATTTGGGTATCATTAGACGATTATTAGTGACTATAAGCAATATTTTATAGATATGACCTGTTTAGTATCCTTGTCAACTACCTTATTTGGTATACTTAGTTACTTTTTCATAATTTTATGGCTAACAGGCAATTTTTTATAGCAAAGGAAAGATCTGACCGTGAAGGGGTTAAGACGAAAATCATAGCTACGGTGAGGTTACTACAGCACGATTCTTATAGCAACACCCCGAGGAACACATCAAGACGTCCCGCGGTGTGCGTCTCAACGTTACTACGGAGGGAAAGGCAGCAGGAAAGATAGGAAGGAAAATAAAATGTGACGGCTTCTTGAAATCGTACCCCCCCCCCGCTTCCTTGGTAGGCTCAGGTTAGATTCCCCATTTGGTTGCGAGATATAACTTATGTTTAACCCCTTGAGGCCCAGAACGTAATTTCCATTGTAATTTGGCTGCCATTAGATGATTTTTAGTGACTATAAGCAATATTTTATAGATATGACCTGTTTAGTATCCTTGTCCACTAACTAATTTGGTATATTTAGTTACTTTTCGTAATTTTATGGCTAACATCAGACGATTTTATATAGCAAATTAAAGATCTGGGCGTGGAGGAGTTAACGAGGCACTGTACAACTACTTTTATGTCATCTGAAAAACACAATGAATGATTCTCAATTATGCTTATTTTTTAATAATTAGTCATTCAAAAACAGCTGATCTTGAGTCTTCAAAGTCCATGTTTGGAGACTCATATTTCATTTATCTTTAAATCTAATATAGAATTGAAAGTACATTGCGTTCAAACTACCCTTGCTTCCCCCATCCCCCCCTTCTCCTTTCCCTCGCTATTCTTCCAACCTTCCCTCCATCATCTTCACTTCCCTTCCTCCCTCTACAGACGACCCTTCTTCACCCCCCTTCCTCCTCCTCCGCCATCCCCGAACTCTCTGATCCATTCATTCCACCACACGTTACAGATCTTGTTTTTTAACCACTTGAGGCCCAGAACGTAATTTCCATTGTAATTTGGCTACCACTAGACAATTTTTAGTGCATATTAGCAATGTTTGTATAGATATGAGCTGTTTAGTATCCTTATCGACTAACTCATTTTGTATATTCAGTTACTTTTCGTGATTTTATGGCTAACAGACAATTTTATATAGCAAATGAAAGATCTGGGCGTGAAGGGGTTAAATGTCATTTCATTGGTTTCATTTTTGAACAAGGAATATTCAAATTTTTTTTTCTTATACTAATATTTTTTAATAAATATTCATCTATTGAACTGTTATTCATTTGCTGAGGAAGGGTGTTTGTTATTGCTATTTTCTGCACGTACTAAAAAGTGCCCATTTACTTGTTGCACTCACATTTGTCCTTAGCGATTGATTGATTGATTGATTTAATGCCAAAAAAGGTGAATGTGCCAGACATCAGAGGTCATATGGCACAATGGCAAAGCATAAAATGGGTCAGGGTTATAGAAAAATAGCGAAACGGTGAGGGAAGGGGAGAGAACGGAATGTTACCGCAGGATGGTTAGATCAGATGCAGGATGTGGATTTGTTGCGCTCACTTCTGTCCTTAGCGAGAGAAGCGCCAAGACACAATCCAGTCTTTGTTTATCAGCTTACCATACTGTTAACCCCTTGAGGCCCAGAACGTAATTTCCATTGTAATTTAACCACCATTACATGATTTTTAGTGACTATAAGCAATATTTTATAGATTTGACCCGTTTAGTATCCTTGTCCACTAGCTAATTTGGTATATTCAGTTACTTTTTCGTAATTTTATGGCAAACAACAGATGATTTCATATAGCAAAGGAAAGATCTGGGCGTGAAGGGGTTAATCGCAGCTATTATTATGGGTAACCGGACGTTTCAACCACGGTGCCTAGGCAGTTAGGTTAGGTCAGGTCAGGTCATGTTTTTTAGAGATCTAGGATTAGTGAGTTAGTTTTTGCCCGCGACCAACACGTCCATGGCCAAAAGGTCCTACATTCATTATTATGTTAGCATAGGTAAAGCTGCGGTTGAGGCTTCCACGTGGTAGATACGGATAATAACCTTGCCCTGTGGAGACCTTCGAGACGGGACTCTCAAAACAGGAACTACCACGTGTATGTATCTTGTAACCTCCTCCTGTTCTTATGACTCCCTGTTGCCGCCGTGACGAAGGGGATAAGAAAACTCGTAAAGATTTAGTGGTAATAGTGTAGTTCTTGTGTCCTCTTAAAAATAATAAAGGCGACGGCTAATACAATGTTTTGACGAGCCAATACAATCACTACCTGCAATGCTTCTATGACAAGCCTCCTCCCCCACCCCCAACACCTGCCTCCCCCCTCCTCCTCCCCGACCCTCCTGAATCAAGCAGTTTATAGCCGCCGCCCGTTAAGTTGGCGAAAATGGGGCCCCTTCACTCCTTTCTTCCGAACGCACGGGATTGGCTGAGGTGTTGGGGCTTTAGGGTGGAACTTGGAGTAAGGCATTCTCACCCAACACCCAACACCTCAGGCAACCCCGGAGGAGGGGAGTGAAGGGGTCCCATTTTCGCCAACTTAACGTGCGGCGACTATGCCTTCCTCCCCTCCCTCTCTTCCCTGCCTCATCCCCACACATGGTCCCCGTCTGTAGGGTAGGACTGGGGTGAGAGGTTAGAGTCCCCGTGCATGGTTCGGATGTGTTTGTTAAGGTTAGACTTAAGGGTGGATTTGTGCGGGCAATAGGGGCACTGGTGGCGCTTTTCCCCTGTGTGGATCAACATATGGAAGCCCAGGTTCTGTTTTCGGTTGCGCCCCCCAAAGGTTTTACCACACACGGGGCAGGCCACACTCATCACTGCCTGCAAGGAAGAAATGACACCGTGAGACTCGATCCTGCCCCGCGACCCTCCCCGCCCCCGCGCACACGCCCTCACGACTGGAGTATCAGCCTCCTGCCAGTCTTGTGATATCCCGAACCGGCCTACTGACCAATGTCTTCGCTTCGAGGGTAACCTACTGATTGTTTTAGGTGTGTGTGTGTGTACGTATATGTATCCTTTTTTTTCACCCACGGCCTTGATCACGCGCTGTACACGAGATCGCCAGGCATTACCCTCCTTGAATCGCACACGCCACGCAGCCTTTCCCCTTGTGTGTGTATTCACCTAGTTGTATTAATCTAGTTGTATTTTACAGGGCCTGAGCAATGCTCGTATGGCCCCGTCTCCATATCAACATTTATTTTATCATTCATCCTTAGTGTTTAGTGTTGGCCGAAGCCACCACCCCGGGAGGCGGGTCACAAACCCCAGGCTAACACCCAGTACCCATTCACTGCTGGGTGGACAGGGGCTCGGGTTTTAAGAAGACCGCCCGTCTGTCTTCGCTCCGCCCGGGGATCGAACCCGAGACTTCTCGGTTGTGAGCCGAGCGTGCTAACCACTACATTACGGAGTCCCCTGATGTGTATTCATCTAGTTGTATTCCTCTAGTTGTATTTTACAGGGCCAGAGCAACGCTCGTATGGCCCCGTCTCCATATCAACATTTTTATCATTCATCCTTAGTGCTTAGTTTTTTGGCCGAAGCCAGCACCCCGGAGAGCAGGTCACAAACCCCCGGCTAACACCCGGTACCCATTCACTGCTGGGTGGACAGGGGCTCGGGTTTTAAGGAAACAGCCCATATGTTTCCGCTCCGCCCGGGGATCGAACCCGGGACTTCTCGGTTGTGAACCGAGCGTGCTTCCCCTACACTACGGAGTACCACTTGTGTGTGTGTGTGTTGCAGTACAGCCACCGCCACTGTCATGGGCTCGCGTGGGTCACTTCCATACATTCCCATTTCAGGATTGGCAGTTCATTCCACGTTTGAACTTTAAGCGTTACGTTCCTGTCAGTCCTTCCTGGTGTATCCATACTAGTAGTAATACTACTAAGGCTTCTCTGGTACTCATTCAAACTGTCCTCTATCACCTGGGCAGCCCGCCTACTTAGTTTGGGGCGTACTCTCAATTTTCTCTCCTTGACGTGTTTTCCCTCCTGGATATTTTCTGCTCCTGAAAACTTCAACTTCCGCCTACCTATTTTAGAGGGCACTCTCAATTTTCTCCCCTGGGCGTGTTTTCCCTGCTGACACTTTCCCTGCTGACACTATCCCCTCAGCACATTCCCTGCTGACACTTTCCCCTCAGACACATTTCCTCGTGAACATTTTCCCCTCCTGACAACTTTCCACTTCAACCAGTGATAAATTACAATGAGGATATTGCTCATTACTTCTTTATTTTCTTATTTGTGACATAAGTAGACGTAAAAAAATTGTTTATGATACTTCAATATAATATGTATCACGCAAATATTCATGACATTTTTACTGAAGGCTTTGGTATTATTCTAGCATTGCTTTTGTTTTGTTTTCACTTGCCATGGTTACTTTTACGCGGGGTTCTGTTAGGTTCAGTGTTAAAACGCGGTTAGGTTTAGATTAAGTTTTGGGTTAGGTTTGGGTGAAGTTAAAACAATCCACAAAAAAACGCCATACTAATAATATTTCATGTCTCCGAAAGTAGTGATTTGCGACAAACTCGAGAAAGGTTTCACATAATCCATTAAGACAAACAGAAACCATACTACATTGTTTACAGTATTAGGGTTAGATAGTAAAAATGTACCTGTTTTTTTATCTGTATGGTTCCGGGCGAAAATAAAAAATTTATTATTACTATTATTATTATTATTATTATTTGATCACGGCATATGTATCCTTTACTTTTTTATCTCGAGTATTAATATGTAACAAAGAACATTAGGGGGAAATACCTTAAGTCCAGAGGGGAATAAGTCACGGGGGAATTAGTCACGGGGTAAATGTAAAACATCCTACATTTGCTGGGTGTCTGGTGTGTCTGGCCGGGGTGCAGTCAGTTCGTACACCTAAAAGTTGTTTCGTAGTCTACATGAAACCAGTCATTTCGTACACTCAGCTCAGAGTTGAACTTGATTACTAGTTACGAAACGACACCAGATAGAAACGAAAAAACTCAAAATTAGTGGACGAAACAACTAACAAAACCTAGGTACGAAACAAATTGTGTACGAAACTCCCTGTAACAGTCTGGCCTAGGGGGGGCCGGTACACTCAGGCAGCCGGGGATGAGCAGCAGGACATGGTTGTGGTTGTGGCGGCAGCTGTTTGTTGTGTTTGACCAGGACGTGTTTGGTAAGGTTATACTTGACGTTGGCTCGGTGCGGGCAGTACGGGCACTTGAAGGGCTTGGCGCCAGTGTGTATCACCGAGTGCCGCCTGCAGTCCTTGGAGCTACTGAAGGTTTTGCCGCAGGTTGGACACGGGTGCATCTTGTCGCTGGCTTGGACCGAGGGCCTTCTCCACGCCTGTAGTTGTTGCGACGGACCACCTTGTACGGGCAGCTCCCCCCCCACCACTCCCACCTCCCAGCCGCCACAGGAGCTCCAGCCCCCCGAGCCCTGCAACACAAGGGGTGCTTCAGACGGCAGCCCACGCGTCACAGAGCACAGCAGGGTGACTGCGCACGTGTCCCTGTGCCCCCTCAAAACTGTCCCAATACACCCTCAAAACTGTCCCAATGCACCCTCAAAACTGTCCCAATACACCCTCAAAACTGTCCCAATGCACCCTCAAAACTGTCCCAATACACCCTCAAAACTGTCCCAATACACCCTCAAAACTGTCCCAATGCACCCTCAAAACTGTCCCAATGCACCCTCAAAACTGTCCCAATGCACCCTCAAAACTGTCCCAATACACCCTCAAAACTGTCCCAATACACCCTCAAAACTGTCCCAATGCACCCTCAAAACTGTCCCAATACACCCTCAAAACTGTCCCAATGCACCCTCAAAACTGTCCCAATACACCCTCAAAACTGTCCCAATACACCCTCAAAACTGTCCCAATGCACCCTCAAAACTGTCCCAATACACCCTAAACCCTTGAGGCCCAGAACGTAATCTCCATTGTAATTTGGTTACCAATAGACGATGTTTAGTGACTATAAGCAATATTTTATAGATATGACCTGTTTAGTGTCCTTGTCCACTAACTAACTTGGTATATTCAGTTACTTTTCTTCATTTTATGGCTCGAAAACATACAATTTTCTATAAAGGGAAAGATCTGGGCGTGAAGGGGTTAAATTGTTCCAATGCCCCCTCAAAACTGTCCCAATGCCCCCTCAAAACTGTCCCTATGCCCCCTCAAAACTGTCCCAATGCCCCCTCAAAACTGTCCCTATGCCCCCTCAAAACTGTCCCTATGCCCCCTCAAAACTGTCCCAATGCCCCCTCAAAACTGTCCCTATGCCCCCTCAAAACTGTCCCAATGCCCCCTCAAACCTGTCCCAATGCCCCCTCAAAACTGTCCCAATGCCCCTCAAAACTGTCCCTATGCACCCTCAAAACTGTCCCAATGCACCCTCAAAACTGTCCCAAAGCACCCTAAAACTGTCCCAAAGCACCCTCAAAACTGTCCCAATGCACCCTCAAAACTGTCCCAAAGCACCCTCAAAACTGTCCCAATGCACCTCAAAACTGTCCCTATGCCCCCTAAAAACTATCCCAATGCCCTCAAAACTGTCCCAATGCCCCCTCATTACTGTCCCAATGCCCCCTCAAAACTGTCCCAATGCACCCTCAAAACTGTCCCAAAACACCCTCAAAACTGTCCCAAAGCAAACTCAAAACTGTCCCAATGCACCCTTAAAACTGTCCCAATGCACCCTCAAAACTGTCCCAATGCACCCTCAAAACTGTCCTATGCCCCTCAAAACTGTCCCAATGCACCCTCAAAACTGTCCCAATGCACCCTCAAAACTGTCCCAATGCACCCTCAAAACTGTCCAATGCCCTCAAAACTGTCCCAATGCACCCTCAAAACTGTCCATGCACCCTCAAAACTGTCCAATGCACCCTCAAAACTGTCCCAAGCACCCTCAAAACTGTCCCATGCACCCTAAAACTGTCCCTATGCCACCCTCAAAACTGTCCCTAATGCACCTCAAACTGTCCCAATGCACCCTCAAAACTGTCCTATGACCCTCAAAACTGTCCCATGCACCTCAAAACTGTCCCAATGCACCCTCAAAACTGTCCCAATGCACCCTCAAAACTGTCCAATGCACCCTCAAAACTGTCAAGCACCTCAAATGCCATCCCCTCAAAACTGTCCCAAAGCACCCTCAAAACTGTCCCAAGCACCCTCAAAACTGTCCCATGCCCCTCAAAACTGTCCCAATGCACCCTCAAAACTGTCCCAATGCACCCTCAAAACTGTCCCATGCACCCCTCAAAACTGTCCCAATGCACCTCCAAAACTGTCCCAAGCACCCTCAAAACTGTCCCAATGCACCTCAAAACTGTCCCAATGCACCTCAAAACTGTCCCAATGCACCCTCAAAACTGTCCCAAAGCACCCTCAAAACTGTCCAAATGCACCCTCAAAACTGTCCCATGCACCCTCAAAACTGTCCCAATGCACCCTCAAAACTGTCCCATATGACCCTCAAAACTGTCCCAGCACCCTCAAAACTGTCCCTATGCACCCTCCAAAACTGTCCAATGCACCCTCAAAACTGTCCCAATGCACCCTTAAAACTGCATACCTCAACTTCCAGCACCTCAAAAACTGTCCCAATGCACCCTCAAAACTGTCCCTATGCACCCTCAAAACTGTCCCAAAGCACCCTCAAAACTGTCCCTATGCACCCTCAAAACTGTCCCAATGCACCCTCAAAACTGTCCCAATGCACCCTCAAAACTGTCCCAATGCACCCTCAAAACTGTCCCAATGCACCCTCAAAACTGTCCCAATGCACCCTCAAAACTGTCCCAATGCACCCTCAAAACTGTCCCTATGCACCCTCAAAACTGTCCCTATGCACCCTCAAAACTGTCCCTATGCACCCTCAAAACTGTCCCAGCACCTCAAAACTGCCCATGCACCCTCAAAACTGTCCCATGCACCCTCAAAACTGTCCAATGCACCCTCAAAACTGTCCAATGCACCCTCAAAACTGTCCCAATGCACCTCAAAACTGTCCCAAGCACCTCAAAACTGTCCCATCCCCTCAAAAACTGTCCCAAGCACCTCAAAACTGTCCCAAGCACCCTCAAAACTGTCCCATGCACCTCAAAACTGTCCAATGCACCCTCAAAACTGTCCCAATGCACCCTCAAAACTGTCCCAAAGCACCCTCAAAACTGCCCCAATGCACCCTCAAAACTGTACCAAAGCACCCTCAAAACTGTCCAAAAGCACCCTCAAAACTGTCCAAAAGCACCCTCAAAACTGTCCCAAAGTACCCTCAAAACTGTCCCAATGCACCCTCAAAACTGTCCCAATGCACCCTCAAAACTGTCCCAAGGCACCCTCAAAACTGTCCCAAAGCACCCTCAAAACTGCCCCAATGCCCTCAAAACTGTACCAAAGCACCCTCAAAACTGTCCCAAAGCACCCTCAAAACTGTCCCAAAGCACCCTCAAAACTGTCCCAATGCACCCTCAAAACTGTCCCAATGCACCCTCAAAACTGTCCCAAAGCACCCTCAAAACTGTCCCAATCATGAGCGCTATAACTCACAGTACTCATAAAGCAATGTTACTTGTGTCCCCTCCTCCCTGTCCCCTCAATGCTGCAGCGGTCTCAGGGTCTGACAGAAACCAAGACTCAAACACTTATCCCACTTTATTAAGAGTGGCAATACTTCATCTTAGGCAAACAAAACAATCCAGTCCTTTACTAGAATAATGGACGTTCTGTGAAAAGGAAAACACAGGGAATGCAAACAGCCAACAGTCAACAGGGAGAACATTACTGAGCTAGCTGTACGGGCCACCCCAGCACACTATAGATGTCCAGTCAACGCCCCACACTACCACACGCCTCCCTTACGCCTAGCAGCAGCTGATTACCTAAACAAACATCACAGACAAGTCACCAAAGACTCACGTGTTCTCTGTACAATTAATGTACTGCCAAACAGCATAAGCTTCTGGCGCTAATAATTCCAATGAGAATACTCCAAGTCTACTTAGGCTCTACGGACAAGGCTACAGCAACAACCAACAACTTGCAGCACACCACACACTAGCCACTAGCTAGGAGGGGGCCTGCATGTGTCGGGTACGTATGTGGCGGGTCAGGTTAGGGTGCTGGTTGGCGCGGTAAGGACAATGAGGACACTGGAAGGGCCGCACCCCCGTGTGAGTCCGCATGTGCCGCTTGAGATCCCCGGCCCAGCCAAAAGCCTTGCCACAGAGGGTACACCCGTGGTTCCTGGTGGTCCTGGGGTGGGAGGGGGACCGGCCGAGGGGGTCCCAGGCGTGCAGGACCCCCATTACCAACTCTCCTTGTCTCTTATCACGCATGACTGGCAGCTCTCCCTCCTCCCCCTGCAACACATAAACCTACTCAGAACTATTAACAATTTTTTACGTCATACAACAATAGCACCATCAACCCTCTAAATCAAAATTCACTGCGGCAACATTACTGCGGCAACGGAGCGTCCGCCTCTACAACGTGTTACTAGTCGAGTGACAGCTGGATGTCATGGGTCTGTAGAACATTCATCTCCTGACTAGGAAAGTTGTGTGTGTCGGGCTGCTTGCCAACAACGGCACTCGGGAGGTGGTGGTGGTGGTAGGGTGCCCCGGGGCGGGAGGCACCGAGCTCACTGTTCAGGTGCTCACCAGAGAGGAAGCCCATCGCCTCCACCACAGACACAGCCTTCTGGCAACACTGGGAAGGGGTGACGCTCTGACATGAGCTGAGGGCATTGGCCTGACTTAATGATGAGCTGGGCTTCTGATTGGCCATCAAAGAGGGACAGTTGTCCTGACCAGGGCTCAGCTTGTGGCTGGAGGGAGGGTGGGTCTCACTACTGCTGATCTGAATGTCCGAACACACACCCATGCGACTGCCCTCGCCACAGTGTGCCTGGTCGAGTGCGAACTGTAGTGCAGCAGCAGCGTCCTGACCACAAGAAGTGTCTCTGTCCCGCAGCAGCTGTGTGCCCTGGTAGGCTGTGGCCTGACTACTGTCCTCTGCCAGCACCTTGGCAATGCCCGCCGCCGCAGACCGCGCCGGGCCCGGGGCTGCCAGCAGATCCCTGTGTCTATTACGTATGTGTCGGATCAAATTGTACTTAAGAGCAGAGCTGTGTAAGCAGATAGGACATTTGAATGGCTTTTCCTTAGTATGTGTTAGGAAATGATACTCAAGATTTTGTTTCCAATTCCTTCCGTTGAAAACTTTCCCACAAACTTTGCAAACATTCCCAAGCGGTTCCGCTCCAATCTGTAAAAGAAAAGTCCTTATCAGACTAGGAGCAGAGACCCCCTCAGCAGGGACCAACATCCACTGGGAACACAGCTCTACTCTCTCCCTCCTCCCTCCCATCACTCCCTACGCCTAATACACCTCAAACCCTTTCAAACCATTCGCTACCTACAAGACCCAAACTACAAAGCCGTTTATTCCTACTACCCTCACATGACAACTCACACAAACCCGTAGATTTTAGGTAAATGAAAATGTATTCTGATATAAAGATTTACTATGATTCAGCTACACACACATCAGATGACAATGAAGCCCAGCGAATGGGTAAAACCGTGTACAGTACAACCAGCAGGTTTCAAGCAAAATATTTTTGGCAAGCATTACCTCACACACTGCTTGATCCCAGTACTACCTAAGCACAGCCATTCATGTTGTCTGTGACACTTCATAGACACAGCAGCAGTGCCAACATCATGTTACAGCTGCACAAGTGCCACACAGTCGGCCCCCGTGCCAGCCAGCCCGTGGCCCCCTCAGTCCTTCATGGCCGCGCCCTCCAGCAGCACGTCCACGCCGTCAAGCATCTTATGCACGGCCATCACGTGGGCCACCAGGTTGCCCTTCCGGTTGGATGTGTGGCTGCACTGGGGACACTGATACGGTTTCTCTCCGGTGTGAATCATGGTGTGCCGCCTCAGATTGGACGAGTCCATGAAGGATTTGCCACAGAACCTGCAGCTGAAGGCTTTCATCCCTTCTGAAGCTGAAGGGAGTTTGGGGTTCATCAACAGCCTCCAGGGCGAGGTGACTCCCCTGAGGCCAGCCTCCTCTATGAGGCTGCCGCCCAGCTCCCTTCGGTCACCCTGCAACAAGGACGACCTCTCGTCAGCATCCCTCACCGCTAACACTGTAGCAGCATGCACAAGTGCCACACCACTCCCACACACGTCACTGTTAACAGTACTCAGAAAGCAAGGCCAGCAATGTGAGACCATTACTCCACATGTGCAACAGCAGTGCAGTCCCACCCCCACACACAGCACTCGGCATTACCCCACATGGACCACACTCCACGGCACTACATGGCGAGGCTCAAGGGTCCCATATCCACGTTATCCGTGTCCCTGTGCTTATTCATCACATGGACCAGCAGGTTGCCCTTGCGGTTAGCGCGGTGTGGGCAGTGTGGGCACAAATAGGGCTTCTCCCCTGTGTGTACCAGAAGGTGGCGCTTCAGGTCCGTGCCCAGGACAAAGCACCTAGGGCAACATGGGCATTGATGCCGCCTCACGTAGGGCTCCATAGCGGAGTTCCTCTGTAATGAACAATAAACACTATCAACTACTGCTGCAAATATAGGACCCCCCCCCCCGCCTTAAGCCACCCCCACCCCGCCAATCACCACTCCATCCAGCATACTCCTCGGCAGTTTCCACAATGAATATCTTCATAGAATAGCCTTCATCAACCACATTTTCAGCAATCATTCATATTAGTCTGTTTTCACTCAACTACTTCACACGAAACATTGTCCTTATCAGGTAAGGATCCGCCAATCCAGTCTGCCGTATACTTTGTGTTATTCAAGAGAATCTTTGGTTGTTAATTTTGTTCAAGTAATGTTTTCTTAAAACGAGGTACATACGTAAGTACGCACACAATCGCTGCGGCCCACAGCCGCGACAAAAGGTATATGCCGACCTCCAGCACTTCAGCACCAATAAAGAAGTAGTGCTGCTGTTTCCATCCCAGGCCTCCCTCTTGAGCTCAAAGCACACCCTGAACAACAGCCACACGTACAACACCCACACACTTGCCCTCATCAACGCATCAGACATCAGCTCCGACATGCACACAGCCTCACCCTCACACGTCCTTGTAACCTGCTCAAACATCCATAGAGTTGAAACATGTTCTTAGCACTCATACAGGAACTATCAAGTGTAGGTCTCGCAGCCTCTTGTAGCTTCCTAATTTTCTTATGTTCTTATACAGCCTCACTCTGACCCATGTACGACACCTGCCCTTATGCCCAAACGACCTTACCCTCAACCATCTGTCCTTCCTATGAATGTGACACCTGCCCTGACACCTCCAACCTCAGCCTCACCCATGAATGTGACACCTGCCCTAATACCCACACAACCTTACCTATGCCTACTAAAATGGTATCAGCCCACCCACCACCCACAGCCCACCCACCCACAGACAACACCAGTGATAAAACACAAGATATTGAGGTGGTTGAAGGGTTCCCAGATCCTTTAGAATTCACAAAACTATCTATCAGTCTTCCAAAACAATGGAAAAAAGAACTGACAATGCGAGTTTGAAAGATAAGTTTCTATCTAATGACTTGGGTTCAAGAGTTTGTGTCTAGCTAATGCAAAGATGGGTTATTCATTTCACTATAAGCTCTGCATTATAAGATGGGTTATTCATTTCACTATAAGCTCTGCATTATAAGATGGGTTAACCATTTCACTATAAGCTCTGCGTTATAAATGGTTCAGTATCATTTGTGAAGAAAAAAAAATAGCGTATGTGTTGGGCTAAAGTCTCCCAAATATGCATCGCAAGTATATTTCTGTTCCGTTACAGCTTGCAGGTAGTGTACCGTGCGAGGGTCACGCCAGGAACACAGCCTGGCGCTCCATAACCCACACACAGACAGGAAACATACACGAGAAAGCACAGGCAGAGAAGTGTTTAATAGAGAAGAAATAATAATAATAATAATATTGATTCTAGGAGTCTCCACTACACCAGCCATGAATAGTTGAGCAGTTGCTGAGATCAAGTTTCCTTGAGTGATACCAACTCCAAAACTATGAGTCGTAGTTACAACTTATGCACGAGGGTAAGACAGTACGAGGTGCTCCCGCTACGGAGTTGCCAGGTCGCGATAGTGCCTCCTACGAACATGGTCGTCCAAGTTCTCCTTGCGATTGGTTCGGTGATGACAGTGAGGACACTCAAAGGGCTTTTGTCCAGTGTGGATTATGAGATGCCTCTTCATTTTGGCCTGTCTCACTAGCTTGCCACAGAGGGAGCACGCGACCCTGCCCTGCTGTGCCGCGTTGAAGGCAAGACTCCTCATACTCTGGGGTTGGACAGCCCACTCGATTCTTGTCTGCAACAAGTTGTGCAGGTCAGCAATTTACTCCAAACACGACTGTTGAAATGTTATTTGTGTCTTGCACATCTTCACGTCCTCCACAGTTAGCCAAGAGCAGTTACCCTGATACAAGATGTCAACAAGCTACACCAACACTTCCAGGCAGCGCTGGATGCCCTTCATCCAACACACAACACTTGTCATCGTCAAAATGCTGTAGTTTGCTCAAGCAGCAGGTTTTCCACTCCCATGAGGGTCACATAAAGCCGTCTCCAATCCTTGTCTCCACCTCACAACACTGAGAGCTGTCTTCCCAAAGCCAAGGACTAAGTCGCTTCCCTCAACAAGGCAATGTGCCAAATGACGCGGTACATGGATAGCCAGCTTTCATATGCAATTAGTTGCACAATAAAGAAACTGGTACATACAACACACAAATACAATTACAAACTATTTCTAAGATGCTACAATCAATGCCTCTCATTCTACCATTTCATTATCAAAGTTAGCAACTGTCAGCACAGCTCTCCTTCAATACAGAGGCATTGGTCAGAATTCTTCACCAAGCATGTGACTCAGATCTCAGAATCAGCTGGTAGGTCTACGATGAACATAACTCGCTCCAAAACTGCTCATTCAGTACCATGAAAGTTACTCCTGGGCCTGCCAGCGCCACAACACCAGCTGCAAGCTACATTAATCAGCTGTCTACAACAAACTGGCTGGTAATCATGTTGAGGAAATTAAATTATGCTTTATTTGCAGTTAAATATAAGAAATGAACTGCAGTTGTAGCCTTTCTGCTTGAAAGTGGCATAAAGAAACATGAGGCAGCCATCAAACCAAGACCAGTGAAATCATGACATCTGAGCCTGTGCTTGGCGACACGCTAGTGAGTGCAGGGAAGGGCAGGTGCACTCAGCACACCTTTGTAGCATCTTAGAAAAATATATTCTAAATCAGTTATCTTTGCAGCAAACTCTAAAAACATTATTTTCTTCTAGTCAACTGAGGCTTTTTATTTGTACTCAAAGGAGGTAAACAAATTAAGCATTTGATATGAAAGGTATGTAAGCAGGAGTACATTTTGCTGTAGCATCATAAGTACAGGTGACGAGTTTGCTACATAGATAAGCATATACAAATCATTCTCAAAATGGAAGGATTGACTGGCACAAGCTGCAACATACTGACAATTGAACACACACTTTGAACAAGCACAACTATTTTGCCGTTTTTCTGCAAGTGTGCTATGGTATATTTTTTTAACAGTAGGAATTGTGTATTAAATTATTGTTAAAGATCTCATAAGCAATATTTCAATGTGAATTATTACCCTTCAAAGCTTGCCTCATCATGGTGGGCATAACATGGTATTAACTCCTCTTTGTAACTCGAGGTAATCAACAAAGAGTAAATGTGAAGGTAGAATTATTAGGATTACATCAATTTACGTTATATTTACAGGCAAGAGTAGGGACACAATCTAGTCATCAATCTCAACACTAGCTACTGGGTTGTCCTGGTGTGGAGATCAGTAATAAGTTAATAACAGCAAGAGTGACACCAGCAGCAGCATGAGGTGTTTGCGTTACAGCCTGTTACAGTGAGTCAATCCTTCCGTTGGGGTGAAGCATTACCAGCCCTGTTAACTTATCAACGTGTGGGAGGATACTGCACAAAAGGACTAAACAGGAGAAAGGCGTATAACAAAGTTGGTAAGAAAAGGGTAAGACGAAGAAAAAGGGTAAAAAGGACTATATCAAAGGGAAGAATTCAGGTTTGTAAATAATGCATGTCAGTTATGCTCTAAAGGCTTTTCTGTGCTCTGTATGAAGTAATAGAGGAAAGATTGAAAGGGATAATTCTGGGACAACTGACTCCCATGATAGGCAGACATAATAGGTTGCTACCCTATGCTATTTGGTCCTACTTTCAGCCTGATCCTGACACCCAGATTCCCTGTCAACACTACACGACTTGTATCTACTAAGCATTAGTTTTGACTTCGTATGCATACCCCATGAACGCTACTAGTTTATCAGCATATCTAGCCTTTGATTTCCTTGACCTTCACACTATCATCGCAACTTCTTTGTTCTACTTCTGTAACTGTAGTACTTATCTCTCTAACTGTAGTACTTATCTCTCTAACTGTAGTACTTATCTCTCTAACTAGTACTGTACCCTCCTGAGAGTCAACAGCAAGCCTGGTGTACCCTTCAGTTACCACTATGTAGTACTCTATATGAATTATTGAAGTGAATCTACCTGTCAAGACATAACCAAGCCATGTCTATTAATCCGCCTTTCAGCAATCACCACTCTGCCCAACACTCATGAGGGCAGCAACCAATCACTACCTGGACACAACCTGCCTCACCCGCCATCCTCACGCTACTTAGATCATGAATTAAGAGTGAATAACTGTCTAATAATAAACTATGATACACCTCTAAAGCTGTGAGTCTACCAATCTTCATTTTACAGGTTGATCATTTCAAAGAATTAGAAAACTTTCGAGAAGACTGTACTGGAGTCCCCTGGGATTCCCTGCACTGCCTTGTGCTCTCTAACCCTGCCCTCTCTAAGTGTTACACTGTTGTATAGACCTACAAGGACGGATGGCACAGCACAAGCTGGCTTGGCACAAGAAAAGGAAGAAGGCTGAAGATTCCTCTTGTGCAGTACCATTAAAAAGCTGAGACCTACAACATAATCATGAAGTGAGGTACACTAACACACAATTGCCAAATCCCAAGAATTTCATATTTCGTAAATGTTTGACATGAAAATTTCAATCAGCAATGAGGAAATAATGTAATGCTGTGCAAGTTCCCTTCCCAAATGTCCCTCCATTGATATGTCGCCCGAGTCCCTGGTAATGCTTCACCATGGCAAGACAAAAGTGAACACTCACCCCTGGTGGATTATCCTGAGAGGAAGGCTGCTGAAAACCCAGCCCAGAGAAGCTGCCAGGCAAGGACTGGCTATCCCCCTGCCAGCCAGACACATCCTGTACACATGGATAAAATATCATCAAAACTCATCTGGAATAAAAAGATTATCTTTCATGGTTGCATTTACACCAATTCTTTAAGTAACCTTTATAAATGCAAACAATGCTAGGTTATAGGCATTGCATTCTTGGGGGATACTTAATTGAGCACCAAAACAGTACACAAGAAGGCTGCGGCCGGTGCCCGGCAGGCTGCCGCCCACTCACCGGCTGAAAGCCCGAGGGTCCGGCAAAGGCATGGTGGTAGGAGCCCGAAGTACTAGCGAGGGCGCCAGAAGCTGCCTGCTGGAGGAACTCTGGCAGGTCATTGCTCAGCTCCCCCAGGTCCCCCCCGCTGTTCTCCTCCTTGTAGCCGTCCCCACTCATGTTGTAGGAGTCCCGGTGCATGTCGTCCGTCTCCTCCTCCATCTCCACCTTGACGTACGGCGTGTCCTCCCCCCTGTACTGATTGGTGACGCCGTGCTGGTCCAGGGGTTGTGACGACTGAGAGGACTGATGAGGCAACTGTTGTGAGGACTGGTGAGGCGTGAGGTGGGGAGACTCGGCCGGAGAGGAGAGGGGACGGCTATCACGGTCCTCCGGCTTGAGGGACTCCTGAGAGGTTCTGAGGGGGGAGGGACTCAGGCGCTGGGATAGGGGACTCTTTGGTCTAGAGGGCGGGGGAGGGGTGTGGAGGCCCCCTGCTGCGGAAGGGGGAGGTCTTACGTCTTCCCTTCCGTCCTCGGCCTCGTCTCTACGTTTCCTCTTGGCAGGGGGGCTGCCGCCGCCCCCTTCCCTCCTGCCGGAGTCAATTCGAGAGGCAGGAATAGAGCCTCGCTTTGGAGGTTCATCGTCAGGTACTGCGAGTCCCTTGATTCTGAGGTTTTCCGCGGCCTTGATCAAAGACGCCAAGTCACTCTGTCTCACATTCACTTCACCAAGGTACATATAATCTAGCAAGGCCTCCAGGTCCTCACTCTTGATGTCTTTCAACACTATAACGGGGCTCTTACAAGCAGTCTTGTCAAACATGGCACAAAAGTAATCACTGCAGGTTGACAGCACCAACTTGTGCACGCTGTAAAACTTGCCATCGCACGCTAGGGTCACATCGGTGTAGGCTTGCTGAAAACAAAAACACAAAATCAGTACCGCATGTCAGTTAAAATGCTCCATTCAAGGGATGACAAACATGCTCTCTTATCATTTGCCATGATGTATATTTTTCTTTATGAGAATGTTTCAATCCCTATGTGAACAAGATCCTTCCAACAACCCCCCAAGCCACCTCTCACCTTGTCCCTGAGCACACCCAGAATGTGTAGAAACGTGGAACGGTGATTGTTCCACTTTAAGGAAAGTAGTTCCTCCATGTTAACCTGTAAAGACACACAGGGACCAATCAGAGCTGGCCACTAAAGACATGGAATATATTTAAATACTAAATACTAAATACATGGGAGAAATGTATCTAAATACCAAATACTAAATACATTTTACGAATGTATCTAAATACTAAATACATCAATTGTATTCAAATACATTTGTAAATGCATTTCAAATACACACAAATTTTAACATGTATTCAGTAATTTATGATTTAACAATATAAAATGCTTGATAAATGATTTGATAATTTTGGGTTTCCTTAGAAATTTCTTTCTTAGGCCTAAATTTCCTTAAAATAAGGAAATTTCCTTGAAAGTGTAAACACTGGTTCACTGTGACAGCAGGGTTGCCAGATAGTTGGGTTTATGGCCTAATTACATAACTGGAAAAAAAAGTATTTACATTTCTATATTATGAGTATTTAAATACAATGTATTCAAATACTCATCCAAGTATTTAAATACGTGAAAACCACTGTACTTATAAATAGTTTTAAATACGTATTTAAATACAAATGTATTCAAATACTACTCGGTTCTGGTAGCAGTAATAGTGAAGAGGCACCTTCATTGCTATAGTCCCCCACCCGTATCGGCCTCCCAGCAGACTCCCAACACCAGGCAAATCGCGGGACAGATCAGGAACGTGGGACAAAGATTCCTGGTGCAATTACGGGTTTGTCCTTTTTTTCACCCTCATGGATAAAAAAAAAAAAATATTTACTTTTACATTTAATTATCTAAATTTAAGTTAACCCCTTGAGACCCAAAACTTAATTTCCATTGTAATTTGGGTACCATAAGACGTTTTTTAGTAACTACGTATAAGCAATATTTTATAGATATGACCTGTTTAGTATCTTTGTCCACTAACTAATTTGGTATATTCAGTTACTTTTCGTTATTTCATGGCTAACAACAGACAATTTTATACAGCAAAGGAAAGATCTGGGCGTGAAGGGGTTTATTAATATGACTGATAATCTTACTTCTTATAAATATGCTTGTGCTCTTACTTTTTTTTCTCTTTTTGAGATTGAAATACACAAAATATCTTTGATGGTAGTGACATGTGTTCGTGTTCTTATTACCATTGACAATGAGATGTCTTACAGCTTGAAAGGAAGCATTCTGACCAACTATTCACAAGAAGAAAAAAATCCAATGAAAAAATTAGCATCAATTTCCTGACTATTCCATCCATATCCCCAAAACTTTTCGGAGATGAACAGTTGTTTTATTCGCAAATGTTTCTTTAACCCCTTCACGCCCAGATCTTTCCTTGGCTATATAAAATCGTCTGTTGATAGCCATAAAATTACGAAAAGTGACTGAATATACCAAATAAACTAGTGGACAAGATACTAAACAGGTCATATCTATTAAAACATTGCTTATAGTCACTTAAAATGATCTTATGGTAGTCAAATTACAAAGGAAATTACGTTCTGGGTCTCAAGGGGTTGAGTACAGACGAATCATTTGTCACTTACAGATTTGAAATACGGTTTGAACTTTTGTAGTAGTTTCACATTTTACACCCAAAACTTATTCTTTTTATAGGGGCATCAGTTTTTTTTTTTTTTTAATCAGGATCTCAGTCCCCTCGCCTTTCCCTTTAGGATGCTGGGGGTTTTCAGGACGGCTTAGACAAACAGCCAGACGAGGCAGCTGCAGGCCAATCCATAAAGAGGCCTAAATCCTGAGCCTAAGTCAGTTTACCCCATCATTGACAAGTATTACATCTCTCTCTCTCTCTCTGTCATAATACACAGGCTTCAACTATAACGTATGTTGCCACGGTTACAAGGAGTTTCGTACACAAGCTGTTTCGTACCCAGGTTTTGTTAGTTGTTTCGTACATTGATTTTGAGTTTTTTCGTACATACCTGGCGTAGTTTCGTAATTCTAGGAGTCAAGTTCAACTCTATGCTGAGTGTACGAAACGACTATGGTTTCATATAGACTACGAAACAACTTGTGTACGAACTGACTGCACCCCGTTGCCACTTACAACCTACAATTTCTTAAGTTGTAAATAGGTTTTTATCTGACTGGAGAAAATTTTTGCTGTGTAAGCATAGAAAAACCGGTATAATTTCGGTATTGCGCACTAAAAAAGGTTTTCGCATACACTACATGTATTGTTTTTTTGATAAGTTTAGATGTTTAAATTAATTCGGCACTCGTTTATTGGCGGAAATAAATATTTTTTATTCTGCAAATCCCCCTCCTGTTCCAAAAACTAGTTATTTCAATCAGAAACGGTTAGTTAAGGTTAAATTTGGCTAGACGTGGGGTTTGACTTAGTAAGATGCTATCAAGAAAGAAAGAAAAAAAGTTATCAATGCTACAGCAATGCGAAGCGGAGCGGATGTTTGCGGGGCGGGGCCACCCACAACTGAAAACAAACATTAATTTCCGCCGAAAACGAGACCCAGATTTATTAAAAACGCATCGCAAATTTCCAAGGAAATAGTTTCGTTCGCGAAATCAGTGGTGCCCAATAACAAAAATTTACCCAAAAACCTGTTTTCTGGAAGAGAACTGGACTCTCA
Source organism: Chionoecetes opilio (assembly GCA_016584305.1). Taxonomy (NCBI): domain Eukaryota; kingdom Metazoa; phylum Arthropoda; class Malacostraca; order Decapoda; family Majidae; genus Chionoecetes; species Chionoecetes opilio. Next base: position 500,615 of record JACEEZ010008090.1, read on the forward strand.
CTGCAGGCCTAGATAATAATGGACGAGGGCTTCGCGGTCGTTTTCAGACACCGACTATTTCTTCCTGGCCTACAATAGGTGTTTTTTCTGATGGAGATAGTGCTTTTAATGGAAACAATCAATCAATCAATCATTGGGGGCATACGCCGGGGGGCGCGTCGCCTCGCCCACCCTACGACGCCACTCCCGGGGGTCACCACGGGCGAGTTCCCATACAGGCTCCTTTCCCATACCAAGCAGCTCTTGACAAGAAACATCAACTTGTCCCAGTCACGAGCCTTGTGGGCGCCCCCTTGGCCTCCTCCACGCCGGATTGTCTTAGATACAACCCGATGGGAAGGATCGGTTTCAGGGTAGCGTGCCAGGTACCATAAAATTCGTTGTTGTTGTTTTGTTTTTGTTTTTAGCTATGGGTTTGCGCAAAATAAAACTATCTCCATTAGAAAAAGCACCTATTGTAGGCCAGGAAAAAATAGTCGGTCTCTGAAACCGACCGCGAAGTCCTCGTCCATTATAACCCAGGCCTAATACTCAAGTAGTATATTATGTATACTGCTTTAGCATAGTGGTTACATAATCAACTTCCGAAAGCCAAAAATAATATATCTATTTGTACCGGAAACCAGTAAAAAGGTGCATTTCCTGTCCGTGAGGCGGCGATACGCGCGCCTCATCGCCGGCTAGCCGCCAGATTCGCTTATTTGACCTACCAATCAAACAAACCCTAATCCAAACCTTGCCTACACCTGACCTGACCTTAACCTAGCCACAACCTTAACCCCGCCTAACCTAACCAAACCTAAACATACCCTAACTGAAACCCCAGCCATTACTTTTATATTTTTTCCGGAAGTGAATAGTATCCCTAAGATGCTGGAGTAGAATTATAGTTAGCATTCTCTTAAATAATAACCCAGCCCGGTTAACCCAGCCCGGTGTAAAGGCTATATCAACCCTAACCAGACGCACATAAAGAAATGCCACAGTAATCTCAAGACGCATCCCGCCACACTCGGGACAACTCGGCTGTATAAAATCAATGAGCAGTCCAATCCAAGGTGGCCGATAGATTGTAACGCCAAACAAATCACATTTCACTAAAAACAAGACATCCTCAGAAATAAGACAAATCATGCATGAAACTAATTTAATATAGCAAATAGGCGACTTAAGTTTATTGCAACTGAACGATATAAAAAAAAAATTGCTTAACTTCGATCATTTGTACAGGCGGTTAAATGCTTGTAATACACACATTACATAGCTCTTCAGGTATCCACAGGGCCAAGGGTGATGCAGTAAGGTCCTTGAGACATGATACCTCCTCTGATACCACAGGCACCGCGACGCCAATGCCCCTCAAGCCAAGGTGCCTCAGAGTAACGCCTCCACAGCCACACATAACCCCTCATTCCCGCCTCCCCAACCCTTACCTCACCCCCTGCACACGCCCACCACGACCCTCATACCCTTCATCACCTATCCACACACTTAGGAATGTAATACTCTCAATACACAAGCAGAAAACACTAACCTTAAGGGACTAGACAACCGCCTCCAAAGTCTCGGCCATTTTCTCCTCAGCTTCCCTTCAGTGTTGCCAATCCAGCACAGTCTAAGAAACTCGCTACATTCTCTTTTTTTTTACCTGGTTTTCCTTCTTTGTAATTAGGACCTTAGCTGAACGCACGTATTTCCGTCTATAACTATCTATTCTATTGTGCTTTTTTATTAAGTAATGTACGTTTTTTCTAATGTTTTAATAATCTAATGAGACTGTTTTGCCTGTATCTCAAATCGCTACATTTCTCTGGTTTATCTTACGGTAGAATTTTCCGTTAAAAGGCTTTCTTGCGTGTACTATTGGTTATCTGATTAATAGTTATATTATATTAGTAGCAAGGTACATGGCTTCATATTATACTGGTAAGCAACAAGCGTCTTTTATTGATCCAGTGCATGAAAATGGAAAAAAAAGTCGAGCGCCAACCCTCTTGTGTCCTCCTCAAGTGACACAGTAAAGACTTCTGAAAATGGCCGAGCTTCCGGTTTTGAGGAAACATAATACACGCCGTTATGTTCTCTGATGACCATAACAGACAGTAAAGGATAGCCATTGATAACTTCTGACTCTGGGAACTTCATTGAGTACCAAAATTGAGATATGTATGAGAGATTTCAGACTATGCAGCCAAGAAGATTATATATACCTCCCATGGGGTCTATTTCCGTTTTGCGTGTGAAATGGGTGAGCATCTGTGGAGTCACGTAATAATTAACTGCAATGTTATACTCAAAGCCATATAAACCATGTGTGTATATGGCTTTGGTTATGCTGACTTTAAAAGAGAGAGCGAGGGACGCGACAGGAAGTTGCATGAACTGAAGAATGGCATCCACCAAGACCAAAAATCTCTTTCCCTTGACCTTGGAATCCACTATCCTTGCTTGCAAAAATGGGCTGTCCCTGAATGATACGTGTAACCGGTGTACGTAGGTGCGGGCCGGTGAGTGGGTGTGTTAAAAGAAGAATACGTACACATGAGTCAAGCCATGCATATATAGGCGATTTGGGGAGGGTAGCAGAGTGGTAATTAGCGTCTCCGAGTAGTACGTGGCGTTCTCGGTGACCCACCCGAGTTCGATCCTCGATGAGGGCTGTAAAATCCACTTAAAATCTTTCTGCACCGTCGAGTGACCTAAGAACACCCACATGCTGCCCATTAATTCTACCTGCGATTGCGAGTGCATCGGAGGACACAGGGGGGGCGGCATGGGCCTCTAATCACAGCTAGGCGTCACTATAAAAATCCTGCCTGCGTCACCACGGGCGAGGGCCAACCATCACAGCCCTCAAGTGAACCTCCAGGGCCTGTCATCCCACCCCTGGGTCACTGCCTACACGCGCTAGAGGCACAGATGGTGAAAAAAAAAAAAAAAAAAAAAATAGCCTATTGTATCAACATGTTCACACACAAAAAAAATCATAGATTGACGCTCACACATGAGCCGTAATAATACATTTATTTTGATAGAGACAAGATAGGGAGGTAAATGAATACACGACTCATTGTGTCGTACGTGGGACCACGACTTGATATAAAAGTCTTTAGACAGCCTGCTGCATTAAAATCAAGATATTTTATCGTTAAGCTTGGCTCATGAAGAGTCCCTCACGAATCATGACTGGGTACGATATAGGATATACTATGAAAATACTATGCTTAGCTAGTACTGCATTATTGTCAGAACCTATGCAGAACAAGAACATTAATTTTGTTCCTTCAAGAGATTACTCGTTATCCCATCACCAGCTTGAAGACACGGGTAGCCTACTGATTTATTACCTGCAGAGGTAATACAAATTAAGTCAAAGGTCATTAAGGAAAGCCTCAGGCACATATATTCCTATACCACATTTTGCATAAGAACCTTACTGTACCTATTTACTTAGTAGAATTTACTTAGTAGAATTTCGCCTCCCAGGGCGCAGCTAAGGTGGGCCTCCGCTGTGGCCAGGCAGCTCCGCTTCTCTGGTGGTGTGGTGGCACGCCAAAGAGTTGCTTCCGGTGCTGGGGTAGCCTGGTGTTGGGGGCTCGTCAGGCGCTGATGCCAACCATTTGTCCAGCTGATGCTTGAAGGAGTCAGTGGATACTCCAGTCAGCTCCCTGATGGCCTTTGGCACAGCCAAAGATGTCTTATTCAGGTAACTCCTAGACTACGCGAGTGAAGACTTCACAGACCCCGAACATTTGCCTACTTTGAGAATCCCAGCTGCCCATCATAAATGCCGCAGCAATACATTATTGATCGCTATAAGATCACACTTATTATAGTGCCTACAGTCTAATATTAGACTGTGGTACGTAGTGCCCAACGTCCCAATAAAAGCCTTGAATCCTCCATCCCTCCCTTCACCGGGAAGATCTTGGCTACGTCATTTTGTGAGTAAAGTTGATCGATCCGTGTGAGGGATGAGGAGGTAGGTGACCGCCCGGAGGCTCGCTGGGGGGCAGGGTTAGCAAGAACCTTTGACCGGGAAGGCGGTGAGGGAAGGGAAAACCCTCTATATCAGCATAGGCATTGCGAATGAGATGTTGAGGCCACGTAATTAATTCCAGCTCTTTTCAACACACCAGTCACCACATAAGTTTTATATATATTTTTTTTTTATCACCATTTAACGTCTTTCTTACACCATTTACACCTTTCTCAGTTCTTAATCTCTATGAGGCGATCAGGCATTAAGACCTGGACAGATTAATTACCATAACATACTGCCTACCGTAGATAACACTTTAGTCGCCACCTGCCCTGATGTCGCCAGGCGCCATATATTACGAATTGCATTACGAATTGTAGCATCGCTACTGATTTGAATGTGCCACTGAAGATGATACCCAGTAGTTTATATCATGACTGTATAATCTACCCTGTTTCAGCGTTGTTTTATGCTTTGTATCTGCAGTGCAAGTATATACGGTTTCAAATTTCCCTACTCGTTTTTTTTTTCGGGCGACGACAACGGCGGGAGGACACTCAGAACAGAAACACTAGATGGCGACCTTAGTGTAGCCCGTTAACAACGTCGCCACTCGGTTTTATTTTTGTAATTTGTTCATTTATAGCTATACCAAATACATTCTCCAACAAGATTCCTCACTCCGGGGTGCCCTGTGGTGCGCGTGAAATCCACCTCCGCCGTGCGGCAGGAGTTAACCAATCTGCTGACTCATTCACTTGCTGCATATGACTATCAATAAAAATCATATAGACTATGGTTTATCAGTATATATGATATACTGTTATCTTCATAAATGTTTGTTCTATAATATTATCAAATAAAACACAGTAAAACACGCTAAAGAAATGCCATTACGAGACTGAAGAAATATGCATGAACTTATTATTCACTTCAACTCTTCGCCATTTAAAACTTTGCGAGTCAACATTTACCATGAAACATATCAATAGAAGCGCAATTTTATTAGCTTTCCATTGATATATTTCGTTTTCTGATAAATTAATTACAACCATGCATACATTACCGTTAACTAAATAAATAACATCATCAATCTGGTCATTTTCCCGATTGATGATGTTATTTATTCACTTATATATTTAGTTTTTTGATAAATGAATTAGCAACATGCATAAATTAGCGTTAACTAAATAAATAACATCATCAATCGGGAAAATTACCCGATTGATGATGTTATTTATTTAGTTAACGGTAATGTATGCATGGTTCTAATTCATTTATCAGAAAACTAAATATATCAATGGAAAGCTAATAAAATTGCGCTTCTATTGATATGTTTCATGGTAAATGTTGACTCGCAAAGTTTTAAATGGCAAAGAGTTGAAGTGAATATTCTTTGGTCATATGCAGCAAGTGAATGGGCCAGCAGACTGGTTTAACACCTGCCGCACGGCGGCGCCACCGTCGGCGGATAACAGAAGTTGCATTGGAGGGATCGCGATTGAGGTATCTTGTTGTAGTGTCTTTGGCTATACTATGACACATATGAAGACACAAAATGACACAGACTCTCCAGATAGCCCCTTCTAACTTTCCTGAAGTCATGGATGTAGAAATGTAAGTATTAACGCCACCACACGTCTATAAATAAAAAAGAAACGTTGTCCTGGCGACTTTAGTGGTATCTACGGTAGGTTTTGGGCTTTCAAACTGCGTTGCAAGAAAATATCTTGCAGCGCATAGAGTAACGTCAAAGAGTTACGCAGCAAATGCGACGTGATTAACTTAATTATAGATACGGTGCATAGTTATATAGGCTAAAGATTGACTCATATAGTAGCTGTAGTAACAACCTTTTTCTACATGACATCCTAGAATTGACGCTCTACAATTTTCAGTAGATAACACATCAATAAAAGGACTAGACATTGATGTATGTAGCGCCTCTTGAACACTTTTACGCTAACCTATCTATTGGATTGACAACGCTGCCGCACTTCCCTTCAGCGTCGACTCACAGTTCACCGTCGAAATAAAATGAATAATTATACACGTAAATCAACATAACAGATAAAATTCAAGGCAGTAGTTAGTTTATAATTCATATATTATTGATAGTTTACTAGTTATATGTTGTAGATAGTCCTAAATAAGAGTGCTATGGGTTATTAAAGCAGGGTCGGAGCTTGAGTGGATACGTGCAGCACGGCAAAGCGCGGGAAGGTACGCCAAGGAGGCACAGGGGCGGCCGTGCTCTCGCCAGCCCTCATGTCCACTACGCCCAGATAACTAGTCGCCGAGGAAAGGTGAGCCAAGACCTGAATAACATACATGTACCCTCATTAACACCATAAGTTAAGTAATAAGTCTTCAGTGTGTGTTAAATAATCGATGCAGGGTTTTAGGGGTTAGTTGTGACGCAGTAATTCAGTCACATTGATAGAAATTTTTACATGAGGCCATTTATTTTATCCCATGTCACCCTCAGAGACTCATATTAACCCCTTATAACATAACATAACTATTTATTGTTAGTTAAATAATCAATATAGGTTTTTAAGATGTTTCCAGTGACGCCGCAACATTTCTTAACATTGCCAGAAGTCGTGGCGTTTATTTTATTGTATTTAACGTTATTATCGGCTTGTGTGTGCAGGATAGGGACAGTTAAGGTAGTTAGTGTAGTGTGTGAGGTGTCTATGAGGTTATATAAGGTTAAGGAATTTATATAAGGAAGGAATAATGGCATGGATGTAAGGAAGAAATAAGGAAGATAGGACAGGAAGCGGCAGGAAAGTCGAGATGCGTTGCCAGAAGTCACCTATTTACCGTTTATTTCACCCTATTTCAACGTGAATTACAGCGTTATGTGGAGGTTTGGGATATATTAATGTGTTGTTTGAGTGTGTGAGGTTGGTGGATGAGGTAGCGAGGTGGAGGGAAGTAGTGGAGTGGTTTGCGCATAGGTGATAGGGAGGCAGGAAGAGGTGGAGGTTTGGGCGCGGGTGTTGCAGTGTTCCTCTTCCCGCCGCCTTTGTTGCCGCGCCGCTCGCCCCGCACCCACGCCACGCCACGCCACGCCACGCCACGCCGCACGCCCAAACCAATGGTACGCCTTGCCCTTGTAGCGTAGTCCATGGTAGTGTCAGGTAATGTTATCTATGAGGGGCCAGGAGGGCATAGGGAGTGGGTAGGGATAGATAGGAATGGCGTATTGATTCAGTGCTTGTAATGGGCGCCTTGGGAGGATGTTTGCCCCTTGGTGAGGTGCGCGCGTAGGTAATGGAGGCTGCTGGGGTGGTCGGGCCAGGCATCACCTTGCTGTGTGTTGGCCTGTAGTTGTTGTGTATAGTGTGTGGAGGCCCTGTTGGTTTTACTGCAGTTTAAAGCATTACAAGGCACGTTGTTATAACCGTCCTCAACTTGTAGATCTGACAGTTTAGCATTTTGAACCCCTACAACACGTCGGAAATGAAAAATAGCACAACGGGGGCTCGGGGGGGCAACCCCCCCAGCTAGGTTAGGTTACGTAATCAATGCCCAGGCTAGGTTAGTTATCTAGTAGGGGGTCTGGGGGGCCCAGCCCCCCGCAGTTATGTCAGGAGGTATTGGTCAATAGTAAGTATTGTACTAAACAGCAGTTTTACCGCACCGTTTCCCTGATTGCTGCGTGCCTAATGGTGTGTTTCCTCCCTGCAGCAGTCATGGAGGAGTTACTATCGCTGAAGTGGAACAACCACCGGACCACCTTCATCCACATACTGGGGGTGCTCAGGGACAAGGTAAGCACGAGGAACGGTTTTATACTAGTTTTTTATATAGTAGTATTTAGCTCCATAATGAGCCCCATGACCTTGTACAGAGTTGGTTTGCATACCCACGCCACCATCAGCAAATGTAAACTTATGTAATAATTTTTAAGTTAAGCATGATTACTAAAAAGTCAAACATTTTCAAGAAATGTTTTGCTTTGAATGAAGTTTTTGCAGCATGTCATGACCATGTATTTAAGTATTTCCCTTTTATTTGAATATTTTTCATGGAAATTGTTTCATGTAAGCAACCTTTTGGAAAGGTTGTGTAAGGCCATGCGATGATGTTTGTGCATGCAAGCAGAGCTACCTTTGCTTTCTTAATTCTGATCTCTCATATAATTACTCATCTCTTATAAGGCTCACTATTGTAGGCAGTTCCTTTCTGCATGACTTTACCTCCAGCCGTAATATCACTTTCTTGTCGCACCATACTGTGTTATTCAGGCCTGCTCATCAAGACTTAGCACATTATTTACTTGTGAGGGTGTGCCTGATCTAATCTTTCACACACTAGGTGGATCATAATTATCACCTGCTTTACCTCTGCTTCAGAATACATGCATGTTACTTGATGCACATTATAGCTGCTGAAAGTTCTATCTTTCGATTTTCAATTTAAAGCAATACTTAATTTTTTTTTTTTTGCCTCAATGGTTTATTGTTGTACGTTAGTGGTACTTAAAGAAGACTGTCTGAACTGCTATCACCATGGATGCAGGACGTGGGTTTTGACGAAATGGTCTAAATCAACAGCTCCATGATTTTTTTTTTAAAGATTGAATTTTTTTTCTTCTTGAGATTGAAATACATCTAAGCTCATGTGAACTGTTCCTTTGACTTGAGCTTTTTTGTTTTTCATACTTAAAGGCCTTAGAATATAGATTAATCAAATTTAATCTTCAGGAAATTATTACATTTTTTTAGTATGTAGAAGTAGAAACGTGTGTATTTGCTGATATTTGTGGTATGTATTCACTTGAGAGTGATAGCGTGCAGATGATATATGTACTGTCAACTCAGTTGTGTTATATATCACATGGTGTATGTAATTATGTTGCAAATTTTCCTTATATTTGAAAAGTATGATGGTGCATGCTGGTTCCATGTTGAGGGCACAGATTGGGTTCCGTGAAGAGCAAGGATAGGAATGTCAGGTTACACACTTTAATCTTCCCTTTTCAGTGTTACAAATAGACCTAACATTTGAGCTAGGCATGAATGAGCTGAATTTATGAAGGCTATCCCAGTTGCATGTGAAGTGGCATATGTGTGTGACATTGGTAGCGGGTGTGAATGGGTTACATTTGACAAGGATTTCCTAGCTGTATTTATGATGTTATATTATCCCTTGTCTGAGAGGGAGGGTCATCTAAGGCGATGCTAGCTTATCTTATTGATATCAGGTACACCATGAATTAGAAGCAGTAGTTCACAATGCAGTTTATTTTTTTGTTTTCAGCAAGCCTACACCGACGTGACCCTAGCGTGCGATGGCAAGTTTTACAGCGTGCACAAGTTGGTGCTGTCAACCTGCAGTGATTACTTTTGTGCCATGTTTGACAAGACTGCTTGTAAGAGCCCCGTTATAGTGTTGAAAGACATCAAGAGTGAGGACCTGGAGGCCTTGCTAGATTATATGTACCTTGGTGAAGTGAATGTGAGACAGAGTGACTTGGCGTCTTTGATCAAGGCCGCGGAAAACCTCAGAATCAAGGGACTCGCAGTACCTGACGATGAACCTCCAAACAAAAGCAGTGGGGGGGGTTCCATGGCTTCCAGGGGTGAGCTCAGGAGGGACGGAGGGATGGGCAGCCCTCCGGCCAAGAGAAAACGAAGGGAAGAGGTGGAGGACGGACGGGAGGACGTGAGACCCCCTCCCGCCCAGCCCGGCAGCCTCCACACCCCTCCACCTTCCAGACCAAAGAGCCCTGCGAGTCAGCGGCTGAGTCCCTCCCCGCACAGAACCTCTCAGGAGTCCCCAGCGAATGAAGATCGCACCAGCCGTCCCCTCTCCTCCCCGGCGGACACCACGGCGGGCCCCCACGCGGCCTCCCAACCCCCGGGTCAGTCCATGGGCCACCAGTCAGTCAGCAATCAGTACCGCTCCTCCGAAGAGACGCCCTCCTTCGTCAAGGTGGAGATGGAGGACGAGCACACGGAGGACCTTCAGGACTCCTACAGCCTGGGCCCCGACGGCTACAAGGAGGAGGGGGACGATTCGGGGGGCACCATGAACAATGACTTACCAGAGTTCCTACAAGCAGCGGCCTCGGGCTCCCTGGCGGGCGGCTCCTTCCCCCACCACTCCTTCGCCGGGCCATCGGGCTACCAGCCGGTAAGAACACACACACACACTGCCTTGCACTGATCTTGAAGTATCATTCTCAAACGTCATTGATGCAATATTAGTTATTCATTTGACAGTTAACACCCGCTTTTATAAATCAGTTAATAGCAAGTAAGAAGTCACTGTTCTAAGTATTGAATGTGGTCTAGAATCAACTATACTACTCCTACTCTCATAGATTACGTGATTTTAAAATAATGCTATAGTTTGATTGCCATAACCTGATGCAATATTTAAGTGGTTATTTATTTATTCTTTTCTTTTCTTTTTTAATCTCCATAGGGTGACCTGGCTGGATGGCAGGGCGATGGCTCCTCCCTCGGGTTTCCTCCTCACCTTAACTTTAGCACCTCGGACAGTTCTAGTCAACAGAATGCACCTGGGGTAAGTGTTGCTCCCTTCTCTGTTGCCTTGCCGTGACCTCACCCGCCAGCAATGATTGACCCTTGTAAATGTAAGGACAGGAGACAGCGCTGGTAACACTGATGGCTCGTACTGCTCACTGTGTGTGTATGTGTGTGTGTATGTGTATGTGTGTACCACCATCCCCTCTGGGTGTGTCCTCATCACGGGAGGTTCGGCGAGTACCCCGAGGAGTAGCTACTTTGACGATAAACACTTTAACACACATAGTCTATTTTTTTTTTACGAGGCCAAAATTCCATTCTATCATAAGGTCTCATGCTTAAAATGATGCCTATGTTTACCTGATAATATGGTTAACTATGATAAAAAACTACAACTGAAATTAAGAAGAAGCGTAGTATTCCCTTCTGGCATCAAATATCATTCAGTAAGCAGCAAGGGGGCAGGATTTTTGCCTTGTTCAAAAAAATTTACTTTAGTTGATGGCCTTTCTTGATGGGAATCTCAATGTTGCTATGAGATCATTATTCATCCTATTAAATATTTCATTGTTGGAATAGAATTGGTTAACGGCACAGAAACAGGAATTATTGAGACTGAGAAGGGGACTTGCATTGCTCCAAATCTTAAACATTTGCATTTTGGGTTAGGGTGAAAATTGCAGTCCTAAGAGTCGGCCAGAAAGGGTGACTGATTATCTCCATCTTGCAGTTCCCACAGCTTGAAAGCCATGGAGCCAAAGCTAAATTCGGGCTAAGTTTATGTACAGCCTAACCAATATAATAATAATAATAATAATAGTAATAGTAATAGTTATTCTCACCCGAAGGCATACAGGAAAAAACAACATAATACATAGGCATTAGGGATTATTGCTCCTGGAATATATAAACCACTAATGCAGTGGCACTCAAACTCTTAATTGCCATCCAGAGTAACAAGCGTCCTCATGAGGGTTGTGGTAGTGACAGGAATAACAAATGAGAAATAAGGCGCTTATTTCAGAAAGTCGATAAGCGCCATCAATAAAAAACTAAGAAAATGGCTTCAAAATGTTTCAATGTTCAAAATGTCATATCTTTTGAACATTGAAACAGTTTGAAGCCATTTTCTTAGTTTTTTATTTGTGGCGCTTATTGACTCTGAAATAAGCGCCTCACATAATAAGCATTGAGAATTTTGAGACATTTGAAAGTGTAAAGTAAGAGCTGAGCCATTCATCTCGTCTTAATGCAAAACATGGTATTACGCATTGATTGATTTGTTGCAAGATCTCTGTGTGGCATGTGAATAATGAGCTCAATCGTAAATTAAACCTTTAACCCCTTGAGGCCCAGAACGTAATTTCCATTGTAATTTGGCTGCCATTAGACGTTTTTTAGTGACTATAAGCAATATTTTAGAGATATGACCTGTTTAGTATCCTTGTCCACTAGTTAATTTGGTATATTCAGTCACTTTTCGTAATTTTATGGCTTGACAACATACGATTTTTATAACAAAGGAAAGATCTGGAAGTGAAGGGGTTAAAATGCAAGAACCATGAAAATGACCGTCAAACTGGGTGTAGAAAGAAGTGGTGGAAAGCTATCTGGTAGGGTGATCACCAGCCTCTATTGTAGGTGATGCAAGATGTATTAGGAATCACTACTGGCATCCCCATAGTATCTGAATAGCAAATGGCAGCAAAATATACAGGTATCAATGCACAAGTGAAGTTAAAAGGGAATTTGACAGGAATTCAAGTAGGTACATAGCATAAAGGTTGGAGGAATTAACACCTTGACCCTCTGATCTTTCCTTTGCTATAAAAAACTGTTGTCGAGCCATAAAATTACACTAAATGGCATATCTATAAAATATAACATTCACAAAAAATCGTCTAATGGTACCCAAATTACAATAGAAAATACGTTCTGGGTCTCAAGGGGTTAAGGTTCATAGTAGTGTGAGAAGAAAGGAAGGATAATAATAAGGAAAAAAAGGGAACTGGAAGACTAACTAAAAGAAGAGAAGAACCAGGAAAGAAAGGAGAATAGGGGATAGTAAGGGTAATAAATAATAATAATAATAATAAAGGATGATAACAGTAAGAAAGGAAGATGGTTTTGGGTGTCTGAGCTGCAAAATAGATACCTGGAACCCTAGAGATGGTTTATGGAACTGTTGCCGATGGGAATTCTCGCCGAAACACTAACCAAGAACACTCGCTGACGTGGAAATTTAAGCCTAACCTGGACATTGGCACCTAACTTAACCTAACTGATCAAGCTATTGCTGGTATTTGATCCTTGTATGCAGAAACACGGGTAAAACTTGATTAAATGTATATATTGGGTCCTGTAATATCAAGAATTGGAACACTCACCTACGGCGGCGAGAGTTCTGATCGGCGACAGTCCAGGTACCGTAGAGATGGTGGGGACACAACCAGAGAAGCTATTGCAAGACTGCTTTATAAATACTGACAAGAGTGAATTACAGGTCGTTAGATAGAGGGAGATCTCTGTCATTTGAAAGGAAAGAATAGAACGAGAGAATGGATAGAGAAATAGTGTATCAATGTGTGGGTGAAAGGTGTGTAAGGATAGAATGTTACGTTTAGGCTAGGAAAGGATTAACCCCTTTACGCCCAGATCTTTCCTTTATCATATATATGCTTTTGCTATTGTCTGTTGTCAGCCATAAAATAACGAGAAGTAACTTAAAATACCAAATTAACTAGTGGACAAGGATACTAAACAGGTCATATCTATAAAATATTGCTTATATTCACTAAAAATTGTCTAATGGTACCCAAATTACAATGGAAATTACGTTCTGGGCCTCAAGGGGTTAATGGGTTGATGGAGTGTGTAAGATGTGAAGGGGTTAATGGGTTAATGGAGTGTGTTAGGTGTGCTTGATCAGGTTGCGAGGGTAAGGAACGTACTCTGTATTATCTGGCCTGCTATTCCTCCTTGCTTGGGACACTAGATCGTTAGAGAGCACTTAGGGATTCATGTTGAGGAAAGTGACATTCATTCGGGTACTATCCAAGGAATTGATACTAAATTCCGGTACAATTTCCAGAGTAGGATCGTAACCGTATTGGGAAGGTCTTGAACTGTTTCAGTGCTTTTTCCATAGTGATATATAGATTGAATGATTAGATTTTACACTAAGATATGCCATAAATGAGCTCCCACTAATTTAGAGTTGTGCACAGGTGGAAAGTTAGTGAGAAGTATAGAAAGGTTAAATGTCGCCACATATCTGAATGAGTAGCTTGTCTATAGCAAAAGTTTGATTGCTATTTAAGGCTTGGCAAGGGACGGGTGGCAATATCATACTCAGGGTCTAAAGCGGGAGATGGAGAGTAGCAAATAGTAGGATAGTATAGATAGATAGATAGATGGATGGATGGATAGTAGTAGTAGGTGGTGGAAGAGATTGAGGCAGTAACTTAGGTGCTCAGATATTAATGTGCGACTAACTGCTGCCAGGACGTTCAGCTTTTTGCCTTCAGATCCCTGCTTAAACACCTGTAGTAGCCATTGTTGCTGAGTCTTTAGTGATCGAGTATGGTTGAGTTGTTTGAAAGATTGCAAGGATAGCCAAGGGTGGTGGTACGAGCAGTGCACATCAGTGTTGTCCAGGTGGAGGCTGTGTTGGGTGTGCTGGAATGTAAACTCACACATTGCTGGCGGCGTGATGGTTCATGGTTGTAAGATGTTTCCTCACCTTGTAGCGCCTTGAGACCAGATATCACTTTTGTACCTCATTGACTAAGATATAGATGTGCTGCCATGCTAGTGTGCCAGCCTTGGACCTGCATGGCTGGGCTGGCCACACTGGGCTCCTGGGTCCGGCCAGGCTGGCGGCGGCAGGAGGCCAAAGGGTAAGTTGTAGCATACAAGTCACATCTGGTTTCAGGTGTCTTAACTTTACATGTAGCTCAGTCTCAGACCAACTTGGTTCTATGTGCCTGGTGAGGTGACATCTCTTGAGATCAGAAACCATAACAAGGGCTTCACTTTGAGAGAAAAATGTGCTCCTTTCTTGAGTTGTGATGGGTCCAATAGTGCTGCTTGTGTTGAAAAGACGTCTTGTCATCCGCTGGCTGCTGTTCATGTCATGGAGAGAACATTTGACTTAAAAAAGGGCTCTAAAAGTTAACATTAATCTTTGGGTGTTTGCAGCACTGCTTTGCATATTTGCAGTTTCAGAAAGTCAAAGAAATTTATGATTGCAATGCTATATGCTCTGCTTACATACAGCTGTAGAAGTACGTAGAAGCAATCTTACTCCTATAAAGGATTTGAATGCTGTGTTAGGTGTATCATGTCAAGACTGGGCAGTGTAGGGCACTTTTTACCATTCACTTTGAAGTGGGAACGGAGGAACCGGTAGCATCTTGTGTTCAGTGTGCCACGATGGAGTGTAGGAATTTTTTCTTCATGGGGAGTCGTGCTGAGCTGAGCCAAGCTTGAGTAAAAGTGTCAGGGGTAAATTGTGTTTCACAGTAGAATTGTAGGTGAGGGCAGGCGTGGGCTTGTGTCATGGTGGTTGTGGTGGTGGTGGTGCGTGTAGGTGAGGGCAGGCGTGGGCTTGTGTCATGGTGGTGGTGGTGGTGGTGGTGCGTGTAGGTGAGGGCAGGCGTGGGCTTGTGTCATGGTGGTTGTGGTGGTGGTGGTGCGTGTAGGTGAGGGCAGGCGTGGGCTTGTGTCATGGTGGTGGTGGTGCGTGTAGGTGAGGGCAGGCGTGGGCTTGTGTCATGGTGGTTGTGGTGGTGGTGCCTGTAGGGCCGAGGCAGACAGGGCACAGCGGAGCACACGCGAGGGACCACACAGACTGGAGCCTTGTCAAAGTATTCATGATAATTACTGAGCCTTGTTCAGGGTGATGATCTCAGTAGCTGTAGGAAATTTATTGTTGTGTTCAGACTATCGCAATCAATAATGTTTCCATCACAGCCATGATATTATCGGCTGTATTTTTTAAAATATCAGAATACTGCTGAACACAACTATTTCATAGTATAGTTCTTAAATTATTGATTTTGCATATGTATATGTATACCAATTTTAATGAAGTATACATATGCATGGGCAGAAATTTGCATGCAGCATTAGAATCAGAAACATTCCTCAGTTTGATTCAAGTGTTTATTGTTTAAAAGTCAAAATTTGAGGCATAACAAAGTACTGAGGCATGTTTCCCTGGTGGATGTGTATCCTCTCCTGCTGTCATTGTTTGGTGAAGTTGTCTTACTATAACCAAGTGAGCAATGCCATACACCTGTCTGCTGCATCTTGGGGTTGTGCTCAGGGTGGGCAGGCGGTGATGCCGAGGGTGTAGCGTTGGCTCTCAGCAAACGTATCGGTGACACACTAAAAACAACACTTGGGGCCCTGCATTGAAGCATCTTAACTATACAAAGTCTTGTATGAAGTTTGTGGATTTAACAAGCACCTCTAAGCTCAACTTGAATACATCTTACACACACCTGATACCTGAAACAGCAGCACCAAGAGAATGAGTAATGCATAAAGGGGGAGGGAGGCGAGTACAGTAGTGGGAAGTTGAGTGGTCACAACACCCTGATGGAAGCAGCAAGACGGATGGGGAGGGATCAGCCTTGTTACAGGGGAGAGCGAATGCATCTTGTTCAGTGGGAGGGATGGGTGTTGATATTTTCTGGCTGTGGGGAGTGGCTAAGACCCATGTTATAGTGATGTGAGACACTATTATCTTGACTATCACCACCAAGGCTTTGCTGGCCACGAACAGTACTTGTAAAGGCATATCTTCTGGCCAATGGTGGAACACTTTAAGTTCTCTTGCAAGTCATGGAACTGTTAAAAAGAAAATGAGCAGACTTAAAATCGTGAAGCCTTGATGCTTTAGGCTCATTGAGTAGCTAGCTAATGACAGCACTGTTGTCTGTTGTGTGAAGTGTGTGAAACATTAGCAGTCGCTTGATGTTTGCTTTTTCCCATGTTCCCCGGAGTAAGACGTTGCCGTATTTTGCAGGGCATGGGGATAGGTGAAGTCGGTGCTATTGGAAGTTTGAGTCTTAGTAGACTGAGGGCCGTTGTGAGTGCCCAGTGCAAGAGACACTATTGTCCCCACTGTGCCAAGGGATTTCACTCCCCGAAGGACCTGCGGCGCCATGTCATGACCCACACTGGGGAGAAGCCGTATCTGTGCCCTTACTGCAATCACAGAGCCAATCAGAAGAGCAACTTGAAGTCTCACATGATGTGTGTACATAATAAAGACCCATTGTGAAGCAACCCAAGGTTAGCAAAGAGACAGACAGCAACAGACAGCTTGAGTCATCCAGGCCTGAGGTAAAGCTTTCCCTGCACAGTGAGGGTGACACGTGAGTCCTACAGACACGGGTGCTCATTTTGTTGAGGAATGTTCAGTTATGACCTGAGAGTAAGACCTTGCCGTATTTTTCAGGGCATGGGTGTTGGTGCAATGGAAAGTTTGAGTGACAGTAGACTGAGAGTTCTGTTGGGCTCCCACACCAACAAGAGACACATTTGCCCCCACTGTGCCAAGAGCTTTCAGTCCCCGAAGGACCTGCGAAGACACATTCTCACCCATACTGGGGAGAAGCCCTACCCCTGCCCTTACTGCAGCCACAGGGCAGCCCTCAAAGGAAACCTCAAAGTGCATGTTATCACAGTCCATGGCAAGGACTTCAGCAGAGTCAAAGAATTGGTGCAGGGGCAAGAACACGGACACGGAAGCAACCTGTTGTAGTAATCTTTGTTTATTATTGTAGGAATGTACTAGATCACGAGTTTTGCATTATTTTGTGCTTGTCCTGGCATCGTCTAGTAAATCAGGGTCTGTGCTTTACTGTGTGCCCTTGTGGTTGATGAGTGAGTGTGTAGGGCTGTAGGAGGTGAGGCGTGGGGGTGTAGGTGTTCCCAGGAGTGCCCAGGGCTGTCTGTGAGTGGCCCTGCAACACGTCTAGCATGGTGGCCAAGTGACTGAGGGAGGGTGCGTTGTCATTGCAGGGTGCGGACGTCGTGCACCTAGCAGACGTGAGCCCGACGTGCCTGTTGGCTCTCTCCAGACGGCATCCTTGCGCTCAGTGTGACCGTGCCTTCAGCTGCCTGCGGGACCTGAGCCGGCACTACCTCACCCATACAGGGGAGAAGCCTTTCCAGTGCCCACATTGTCCTCACCGGGCCAACAGGAAAGGCAATCTGAAGACCCATATCAGAGCTCTCCATCCTGACATTATTGTGTAGTCTGGGTGGTTGGTCATCAGCCATATGCGAGGACCAGAGGGAGGGGAGGCACCTCAGGGTTTGAAGTAACTAATGTTCAAAGGTGTAATAGGCCCTCAGTCTATTGAACAGTGATACTTCTACTGCTAGGTGCACTTGTAATGAGAGGAACATACCACCAGTAGGTGCACTTGTGATGAGAGGGAGATCATTAATGGTGTCAGTTTGTTGGTGGTAAGGAATGGTGAAGTTCTGAGGCCAAGATGTGTTGATGTTTTGCAGGCGGTGGGTGGCGCCATCAGTGGTCTCTTTGTTCAGTGTCCAGCTTGTGGGAAAAAGTGCTATGGTCGAAACCGCAAGCAGAACATGGTGCACCACATGGCCACCCACAGCCGGGAGCGGCCCGTTACCTGCCAGTACTGCCCCTACCGCGCTGCCTCTCAGTCCCAGCTGTTCAGACACATCACAATGTTACATCTCAACACAGGCACCTCTGTTGCACCTCACACCACCACCACCAGCTGATGCTTGGGGCTGCTTAAGGGGTTTAGTGACACAACTTGGCAAAGCTGAAGACATGGAGATGGATTAACACTAGTTATTAGCACCCTTGTGGTATTCTGTGGCAGGTAAGGTTATTGTACACCCTATTGGAGCTGGACATAGCTGAGTGAATCTCTTCGCCTTCTTGCAGGCATCAGGAGAGTTGCCGGCCGGGCTGAAGGTCGGATCCCATGGCCAGCTTGGCCAGGGTGACCTTCATAGGGCCTTTGATGTGGCCGGGGCAACACACATAGTGGGACTTGAGTGCCCCGTGTGTGGCAAGCGGTTCCAGGGTCGCAATCGGCGCCAGAATCTTGAGCACCATCTGGTAACTCACACGGGTGAACGGCGCCACCCTTGCCCGCTGTGTCCCCACCGTGCCGCCCACAAGTGGCACCTCAAGACCCACCTGCTGCGCCGCCACGCCCAGCACCCAGCGCTGGCCCAGCTGATAGGCACGGCGGCTCAACACCCTGTCAACATCCAAAGCCATGTTGAAGGCCAAAGTCAACAAGCACGAGTTTAACATGAATTATGTATGTATTGTCAGAGGAGTTGTTTAAGGTTAGCAGTCGTCTTAGATGCGCATTCGAGGATTGGAGGAATCCTTAGTGAAAGATGCATGTTATTATGTTGCAGACTTGGCGAGTCTACCCGCTCACCTGCGATGTGTGCGGCAAAATGTTCTCGGGGCGCAACCGTCGACAAAACCTGCAGCAGCACCTCATGATCCATTCAGGGGCCAAACCCTACTGTTGTCCCCGCTGCTCTCACTGTACCAACAGGAAGGGGAACCTGGACATGCACATCCTGCGTGTGCATGGTCCAAACAGTCCCTCGCCTCACCTGTGGAAAGGGGACCTGTGAGAGAGGAGAGAGAGGGGGTCAATCCATCTTGCATTTCTCTTCACTGGTTGAGAGACAGTTGTCAGAAAGAGCTGCATAGATGTTTGGGTTTTCTGGAAGTGCACTCCTGTTGGTTGCTGGGAGAGTGGGTGTCAGATTCAAGAGGTTTTAGGAATGAAGACATGGGAACTGAGATTGTGCCATTTTGCAGAGGGATGTTGGGAGTGCTGGTGACGTTATTCTCTGCCACGTGTGTGGGAAAGCATTCCAAGGGCGCAGTCGGCGATGGAAGCTGGATCGCCATATGCTACTCCACACTGGAGAGAAGCCTTACCAGTGTCCCTTCTGCTCTCACCGCGCTAACCAAAAAAACAACTTGCGGATGCACATACGCGCCAGGCACGAAGAGTGGATCTCTTCCCCTGGCGGAGCCGGAGTTTCGGAGGCCGGCCGCCAAAACCTGGATCTTTAAGATTACTTGGGTGCTCGCGTGAAGCATCGGTTACGAGTGTAGTGTTGAGAGTCCTATTTAGATCCATGAAGTTGTCTCTGAATAGACGTCCTAGTGAGACTGGTCTGTTTTGCAGGGGAAGTGTTCCATGACAGATGGAGCCTCAGGTGCTGGACAGCCCCCTTGGTCTGCACACTCAAACCCCCAGGCATCATTTAGGTCCTGTCCTACCTGTGGCAAAACTGTTGCCGGGTCCAACTTCCGGAGACATATGCGTATCCACACGGGAGAAAAGCCTTACGTGTGTCCCTTCTGTCCGTACCGTGCAAACCAGAAAAACAATTTGTGGCAGCACGTCAGTACCCGCCACAAAGCAGACTAATGGTAAACTTTGAAGTTGTAGGTGCTAGTATTGTTATCTTAGAACATTTTGTGTTATTGGTTATTTATTGTGGGAGGGGGGCATATTAAATCGTTCAGTCCACTGGTTGCTCTTCATGAGTGGTGGTTTAGTGAGGGTAAATTGTTTTGCAGGGAAGGTGTTCCATCACGAGAGAGTCCTGTGGCACGGGTTGGCACCACCCCGCAGCACAGGCCGGGCCACGAACGCCTACGACGGAACCCTGTCCTGTGTGTGGCAAAATATTTGGAGACAAGTCAAACTTAAGACGACACAAGCGCATTCACACTGGAGAAAGGCCTTATGCCTGCCCGCACTGTCCGTACCGGGCAAACCAAAACAACCAGCTCAAGAAGCACATAGTTACCCAGCACGAAGGCTAGCCACATCGGGGATGTGGCTAGCCGAGTCCCTTATTACAATGAAAACAAATGTTTTGGTTTCTGGTTTCGCATTTATCTTTTGTTTAAAATGTTTCGACAAGTGCTCACGGGTTAAGCTGTGAAGACCCTTCGCCAAATAGCTTTGTGGTGGTGTGAGGACTGAGGGGTAGCCTGAGTGAGGGTGTTGTGTTTTGCAGGGAAAGCCTTCAACCTTCAGAGGGACCTCAGACCCGGGCCACCACCAACCCTCCTCCGCCCACTCACACCCACCACAACGGCCGCCGTCACCTTCTAAACTTTGCTCCGTGTGCGGTAGAGGATTCGGAGGCAAGAATCGTCAGTTCAACTTGGCACGTCACATGCGTACCCACACCGGAGAGAAACCCTATGCCTGTCCCTTCTGCCCTCACCGAGCCACTCAGAAAGTTAACCTCAAAGGCCACGTAATCACCCGTCACGGTAGAGACAAGTGGAATGACATAGCTGTGCCGGGGAGTGACGACTCTGTGATTGGCTGGATCAGCCAGCCCATGTTTGAAGATAACTACACTACCTGAAACTGGAAGGCCCTTGAGGGGCTTCCTGAGTCAGAGGTGAAACTTTAGTTTGCCTTCACAGCAGCTTGTTGATTTCCACAAGTTATCTAAGACAAGACAACTAAGGTGGCATGTTGTGCTTTGCAGGGCTGTGAGACTGAAGGCCTTGGGGACGCCTTCCTTCAGTGCTCGTTATGTGGGAAGGCTTTCCACGGAGATTACCGAAAACGCAACTTGAAGCAGCACCTGACCATTCACACGGGGGAAAAGCCATTTCTATGTCCCTACTGTCCTCACAAATCCAATCGTAAGAGCAACCTGAAGGTGCACATAACTGCTGTTCACTTGACCAGCGTGGGCAAAGAAGGTCACTGATACAAGGTATCCATGTCGTGATTTATTCATAGTTATGGATATTTTAGTTAAATTTTAGAATGTGTGCTTGGTTATTTTTGCTACTTAAGAATTAAGTGGAGGAGCAAACACTTGCTTTGTTGAGTGGAGACCAGTTGTACAAATCTGTATGTAATTGTGTACATAATAATATGTTTTCCAGAATCCAAGCTTTTATTATATCCACACTACCTATTGACTTGTCTGGGGAAAGAAAGGATCAAAACAAAGAGCAAATTAAGGGCTAAAGAAAAATTAATAGCAACAAGCTTATCGTAGAAACCTGTACTGTGGGAACGGAGACCTGCTGTGGGTGGGCTGCATTACCCTTACCCCTGAGGCAGAGTGTTGTAGCAGTCAGGGAAGCAATGCCAGATCTGCTGTGGCTCAGATTCTGTGTTCAAAATAGGGGATTGTCAGTTTTAAGGTCAGTAAAGGTCAAAGGTCAGGGTTCTAAGGTCAGTTGTCAGTAAAGGCTTTTTTTTTATAAAGGGGGGAGGGTCTCTGGGGAACTCCATTTTGCTGATTTGAACTGAAAGCTTAACAGCCATGATTCATACGGCAGCTAAAGTTACTTGTAGAAATTTGTCCAAAACATTCTAAGATTCACGGCTAAGTACTGTATTCACCTTTTTTCGGCCTTGTAATTATCATGCCAAAGAATGAGTTTATAATGAAAATTTACAAATGCATTGATTTATTCAGTAATACGTTCCTGATACAGAGCACCAGCCAAACAAAATACTGCCCTGGGCTTTGAGGAGGAGTGTTAAAATTGGTGTTTTTTTGCCAGATTTTTTATTGGAATATTTTTTATTTATCTTTTTTTGCTTTTGTTTTGTAAGTGGGTAAGAGACAAATGAAAGAACTGACTCAAATATCATAAGTGCTTGATGTTTCTCCTTATGGTGCATTGGTTGATGAGACATTCTTGAAAGTGATAGATTTTATAAGGAAAGTGCAAGTTTATACCAATAGATCTTCCAGTGCAGAGAACAGTTTTCAAATTTCCTTTATGTTGAGCCATGCCATTGGTCTGGTAAATCCTGCACGAGCTATTGTTATGCAGTAAAACAATGCAAGTTTTGTGTTGTGAAGAGAGGAGGAGGTGAAGTAGAGGGGCTGTGTCTGAAGCAGATGCTTGTGTTGCAGGTAGGTCGGGTGTCCCCCGGCAGGACAGGTGGCGGTGGCCTTGCCTGCCAGGTGTGTGGCAAGGTTTTCACCGGCAAGAACCAGCGTCAGCTGCTGCGCCGCCACACACTCATCCACACGGGGGAGAAGCCCCACGTCTGCCCTACCTGTCCTTACCGAACCAACCAAAAATGCAATCTAAACATGCACATAGCCACCGTGCACCGCGCCGCTCCTGTCCTGCACCACGCCCTGGCCTCGGCCTTGTCTTTATCTCAGCCCATGCGCCCCCCCACCTCCACCCCTTCCACCGCCCTGCCCTTCAGGGGCCCCGCCCATGACCCATGAGGTGGGCTGCAACAAAGGCGTTGCTGTAAACTTTTGTTTGTTTGTCCATTACAAATAGCTGGCCTACAGGTGTGCACTGCATCTTTGATGCATTACATGATTTGAAAGATTAAAAATGAATGATACAGCCATTAATATTTTGTTAGTGCCGTAATATTTTTGCCAATGAGGCTTGCCTTGAAAGGGTCTAAGGGGGTGTTGTGTGTTGCAGGGTGTGAGGGTGGGCGTGGTTGGCCCAGGCGGGTGTGAGGGGCCAGAGGGCCACGGGCTGTCCTGTGCCGTGTGTGGCAAGGCATTCTGCGGCCGTAACCGTCGCCAGGACCTGCAGCGCCATCTCCTCTCCCACACGGGGGAGAAGCCGTTCCCGTGTCCCTTCTGTCCCTACCGCGCCTCGCTGAAGGGCAACCTCAAGAAGCACATGCACGTCCTTCATGGCCCGATGCTCATGTCCATGGACAAGAGTGTGACCTCTTCCCTCGCCTCCCCTCCCTTACAGCCAGGCTTGGGCCTTGACGGTTCAAACTACTACACTTAATATCATCTGGTGTTTGGCCTCATCACTTAAAAGGTTGTGCTCTTTTTAGCATCTTAACCCCCAAATCCCTTGAACTATAACTATTACCATTGGAAGACAGCCTTCCCCTCCTCCCCCAGGACTCCGGAGGCTGACGTGCGGTGTTGTTGTTTCAGGGGCAGGTGGCAGCCTGGCAGTCCACGCTGGTGCCTCACCGCCCACACCTGTCCGCCCCCGCCTCCCCGTCAGTCTGTGTCGAGTGCTTGTCGTGTGGCAAGAGCTTCTTCGGCTTCAACCGCAAGTTCCTGTTAAAGCGGCACATGATCACGCACACCGGGGAGAAGCCCTTTCAGTGCCCCCACTGCCCGCACAGAGCCAACCTAAAGCAAAATTTGGAAGTACACATCAAAAGGAAGCACAAAAGCGAGATGCCTTCAGGGTTGATGCCTTCACAAGCGGAAACTCTCTGAAAATTCCCCTATTTTTGTATCTGGAAAGTTCCTCCGTGTATGTATGAGTGTGGGTGTGTGCGTGTGCGTCCGTGCCGCCGCACGTTGTGGGGGGCTCGGGTAACATACTTGCGATGAGCAGTGAATCTGGGGACTGAAAGTGGAAGGTTAAGTGTGCCCTGTACCTTGCAGGCCGGCGGAGGAGGCCCGCACCAACCTGTGGGAGGCGCCCTAGAGCCCGGCACCTGCCCCCTGTGTGGCAAGCACTTCCCCCGCATTGCCTCGTCCTGGCGCCAGAAACTAGAGCGCCACCTCTTGACTCACACGGGAGAGAAGCCTTACCGTTGCCTGCACTGTCTGCACCGTAGCAGCCGCAAGGACTCTATCAAGAGACACAGCAGGATCATGCACCCTGATAAGCCTCCACTCTCTGCCTCAGACATAGTATTGGCCTATGACCAGAGTGGCTTCAGTGCTTGAAGAAGGCGTTTGCCACAGTGACAACTGCACCCATTACACTTGTCTCGTTCACTCCTTGGGGCCGTGGTATCTCGGGCAGTGAACAGGTGTATGTAGGGAGGCAGGGAGTGGGTGGAGCACTGAGTGGGTGTCTGTGTTGCAGGAGTCTGGGGGTGACTGGGAGGCGGGGATGCTGCTTGCCTGCCTGGACATGGAGCGGAAGTGTCGGATATGCGGTAAACAGTTCCGGCCGAGTCCCTCCTGGAAGCAAAAATTGATGCGCCACCTCATGACTCACTCTGGAGAGAAGCCATTCTGCTGTCCTTACTGTCAGCACCGGTGTGCCAGGAGGGACTCGTTGAAGCTACACACCATGCGCAAGCATGGCAGACACCTGCCTGACTAGGACCACCTCTGTATATAGACATATATTTAGATATTTTTCTGTATTTTTTCCATGAGTATCAAAAGAAGATGAAGCGTAAGCAGTCCTTGATTGAAGGGGAGACTGAGTGGTTTGGTCTGTTACAGGTCGGCCTAGCCCGTCAAGACCCTTCCTTCCCTCCCCAGGCCGGGGACAAGTGGCGTCACAAGCTGGGAGGAGGCGGCGGCCTGGCCGGGGAAGAGAATAACGAGGGTAGCGCGTCACGAGCTTGTAGCGTGTGCGGGCACTCTTTCTCGGGTATCACGTGGAAACAGAAGCTAGAGCGACACTTGTTGGTTCACACGGGGCAGAAGCCTTTCCCGTGTCCCTACTGTCCTCACCGCACCAACCGCAAGGACGCCCTTAAGGGCCACGTGGCTGCCTTGCACAAGGTTCACTACGTCTAACAGGCCGGGCGCCGAGGGACTCGGTGCAGCGCTAAAGCATGAAGCATTGCCAGACTTGTGTTCTTGTGTTGACTCAAGACTCGAGTTCCTAGTGAGTGTAGTGTGACGGCCGAGGATGTGTGGTGTGGTGGAGGTTGTCCTGTATCACTGCCTGTGTGTTATGCCACGGCCTGAAAGATGGATGTGAAAAATTCCTTGAGCTGTGATTTTTCCTCCCCGTGAGAAGGAAAATGAATGAAAATCATTCACATCAGTTACATGTATTTCCACCGAGCTGTAAAAGCACTTGATTACAAATGTTGAACGATAAGCAAAATCTAAAGACAAAGTTGAAAAATATTGATGTGATTGTGGCCAGTAATTGATATAAATGCCAATATAGTATTAGTCCTGTTGGTGAGATGAGGAAATAAATTTTGTATGGTATGACTGAGCATGTTTTATTGCATTGCCTGATGTGAGTGGAAGATGGGGGATGAGGGGCTTTGTTGCTACTGCCTTGAACTACATTAAAGTTGTTCTCATCTGTACGTGGGCTGGACATGAGTGGACACTGTTGTTGTCGGTCAGGTGCAGCAGCGTTACGGTGTTTACACAAAGTGAGGAGATAAAACCTTATGTTTCTGATGGGTTGGCAAGGCAATGCGTTTTTGGGGAAGTGTTCTTGTGCCGAATGATGTGACGACAGTGAAGGGCTGTGGCGGGATAACTTGTCTGTTACCTGTCATGATACTTGCGTGGCTAACTAATGGGTAGGGATGTGGCAGAATAAAGTGGTCCACCTCGCCTCAAGACTAGTTCATGGTGGGCAAGGCAGTGGTTGGGTGGAGAATGCTGCTGTGGTCTGTAAACAGGGCTTACCAGGACATCAACCTGTGACCCATTAAAAGTGTCACAATGAACCACAGAATTAAAGGTAACGCCATCAATGAAAGCTGCCATTGCCATAAATCTGTGTCAATCTCACAACGATACAGCCTTGAGTGTTAAACACAATGTCCCTTTCACACTGCTACCAGAGCTGGTTCTATACAACATAACACTTGCCACAGTGTGCAGCACTCTTGCTGAGATACAAAATGCAAGAACAAAATAATGATACACCGTAAAACGAGCTGTGTCATAAATTAGGCAGGAATCTCCGATGGTTTATGAGATGCAAAGCATCAAACAATGATCAGTCAAAAACTCTGCACATTTTGGAAGGAAGTTTCTCATTTCATCATCTTTCTTGACGGGTGTTTCATGTGGCCTGTCAAGCCCATGTGCTGCTCCCTTGCACGGTACCCTGATTTCACTTGAGGGCTGTGATGGTTGGCCCTCGCCCGTAGTGGCGCAGGCAGGAGTTTTGTAGTGACGCCTGTGATTAGAGGCTCGTGCCGTACCCCTGTGTCTTCCGATACACACTCAA
This sequence comes from Chionoecetes opilio, assembly GCA_016584305.1. Taxonomy (NCBI): domain Eukaryota; kingdom Metazoa; phylum Arthropoda; class Malacostraca; order Decapoda; family Majidae; genus Chionoecetes; species Chionoecetes opilio. The sequence goes on from JACEEZ010008090.1 coordinate 527,052, forward strand.
TTGAAGATAGAGTGAATGGGCAGCATGTGAGTGTTCTTAGGCCACTCGGCGGTGCAGAAAGATCTTAGGTAGATATTCACCCTCATCGGGGATCGAACTCTGGTCACCGAGCACGCCACTCAGAGACGCTAATCACTCTGCTACCGCCTCCCCAAACTACTAATACTACAGAAAATACCTGTGATTGGCAATGAATAATGGTGGTGTAATGTAGATTGTCTTAAATGGAAGCTGAACCTGAGACTGTTGGGAAGAAAGCAGACTGACATATTCCATCCTGGGAAATGGCAAGAATTTGGGACAGCATTCCCTAAATTATATTTTGCATCCATCTTGATTACTTTATCCAACAGCCCATCACTATGTCAAGGCAGCATTGTCTCCTGCCCTCTGCTCCCCCCGCTCATAGCCACAGTTGTATCCTTTTCGATACTAACTTATAAACTGAAAACAGTCACTTTTTTTACTTTTTTTCTTGGGCTACTCATGCCTTGGTGTGTGCAAACCTCCACCATTACCAAAACGTTTCACCCAGTGCTTCACAGACCACTCGCTACCACCTGTTGATCTTGTTATTTCCCTTGTTGGATGCCCCAGCTAATGCAGACCAATTATCTGCAATGAATATCTGGAGACTGTCTTATTCTTACCCATAATAAAGCAAAAAACCACGAATTAACACACTGGGACTGGTAAGGGGCAGAGTTGATGGGGAACGAAAATATACACAACCTCCCACTACAACAGCCAAGAGGCTACTGGGTTGGGGAGACCGGAGACCTGCCCTTCACCCGCTCCCTCAAAGATTATTCATACATGTTGGTGCTTGAGGCGGGCACTCTGCACTGGTGTATTGTGCACCATGTCTGGGGTGGGGCTACACTCTATGCCATTGTAGTTTGCCGGCCCCCTACCCCGGCAAACTTCAATGACATAACATGAGAAAATAAGGAAGCTACAAGAGGCTGCGAGACCTACACGAGGTAGTTCCTGTTACTGAACACTACCTACATCCACCTTTCATCCCCATCTATAAATTTATCCAGTCTCCTTTCAAAGCTCTCTGTTGACTCCGCACTGACCACCTGTCTACGGAGTCCATTCCAATCATTTACCACCCTATTTATGAACCAGTTTTTCCCTTTTTCTTTTTTAAATTACGCTTTTCCAGTTTGAATCCGTTACTTCTTGTTTTACGAGTTCTATAGATTAGTATCACACACTTCTACGGGGATGCCTGCTTCACTCGCCTCTCCCCACGCACTCACTGTCTATACAGATCAACAACTTGCCATACATTAGTCAATAATTTTCAGTTTCCATAGCTAAAAAAAAATTGCAGTGAAAAATAAAAGATTATTTTTCCTTAAGAGCGATTATCTTTTTCTTGAATGCCACTGAGGTAAATATAAAAGAAAAATTGTTACAAACGATAATGGAGGAAAGAAACAGTTGATATGGCGTGAGTAAAGTAAAGCCTTGGGTGAAATTCTGCCAGTTCTTGTGAGGACCAAAATGTTTCTAGAGAAATGTTACCATGGCTGTTATTGAACGTCTTTTCGTCTTTTTATTTATTTTCTTTGGACGAGTATTACACTGAAGAAGGAAGAAATAGCGGAACATGTAAATCATGGTCTGGCTGTAGTACTCACAACATTTGAGACTTGTAGAATGCTATTTGTTCATATGATAGTCTGTAGTGTTTTTGTTTGTAATGTATGCATGCTTCAAGGCATTGGAAGAAAATTAGAAAGTCTTAGAGGGAGCTGGAGGAAAAAAGTAGTAATTGTGAATGTTTAAGGTCGGGTAAAGCAAGCTGGTTTGGGCGGTGCCGGTGATGATGGGGGGGGGGGGACGAGACCCTTCTTGGCTGTGGGGGAAATAGCTGCTGATGTATTAAATGCAATGCAGAACTCCCTCATATCCATCATTGTACTGAAGAATAAAGATATTTCTCTTCAAGAGCAAATATCTGTGCTGGGCAGGTGTGTGATCGGCATTTTCCAGAGAAGCCCCCAGCACCCCTGGTTGTGTTGGCGTGCTGCCGCATACCATGCAGGGAGAATGCACCTTGGAGCCATTACTTTTGCTGCACTGGAGAGTAATGTGGCTGCAAATAAATGTACAATATGTGCAGGAAAGACTTAAGGTGAAGTGTGTGGTAGCGGGTGAGGAAGACACTGGCCAACACTGCCCAGTGGTTCAGGGTTTGTGTGTGGCACAGAATGTGGCGCACACCCCTAAGAGCTGCATGTCACTCACCATCCCACTTACAACACCGGGACAATGGCGTCACAATCTATGCAGAGTTGAAGGCCGCTCCGTGCCGGGGAGCCGAGGGAGCGGCACACAGGCCTGACGGGCCACGTGTGTCAGGAAAGATGATGAAATGAACACCTTCCTTCCCTAGCGTGCCTTGTACCTAATATGAAACTGTAACTCAAGAAAAGTGTTCCATTGTTATTTTTGGAAGTACGTATCTCATATTGGAAGATTGATGAAGATGGATTGACGGATGGAGATTTGTATCTCAAACAAATAATGGGGGAACGTTACAATGAAAATGTAAACTTGTATTATACTTTTACAAAAGTGATGGAAATGGAGAGCACAGCTATGCTGATGTACTTTTGTTGTGCAGTGGTGGACACAGAGAATGCCCATGGCAAGAACAACCTACTATATTGAAAGGTTGGTGAATGAAATGAGATATTTAGTTATTAGCATCTTGTCGAGTAGATGTGAGTGAGGGTGGACATCAGATTTGTTGCGTGGGACGTCTTTTAGCCGGTGGTCGAGGAGGAGGTGATGGAGGTGGGGTGTCATTGAGGGTTTGAGTATTATCAAGTCACTGTTCATGTAGTCATAAGGGCTGAGGCAAAGGGCTGTTGGGCAGCATTGAGAATCCTGGCTGAGCTTTGCTCATATTTTACAGGAGTTGGTTGTTGCTGGGGAAGGCTGCAGTGGGGGACCCGGCGGCGTGTTGGTGTGCCCCGTGTGTGGCAAGACTGCTCAGGGCCGAAACCGCCGCCAGAACATGGACAACCACATGCTTACCCACACTGGGGAGCGGCCCTTCCAATGCACACTGTGTACCTATAGAGCATCCCAGCAGGGCAATCTTAGGAGGCATGTTCGCACTGTCCATAAACTGAGTTTGGAGGAAGTGGGGTTGAACTCCTTCTCTGCGGTGAGCCACCCCGGCGATGGCGGTCAGGGCGTCACGCAGCACCGTGTGCTGCTGCCCGATGCCACGCAGGCACATCTCACGCAGAGATTTGACTCAAACGTTCAGAGTTTGTCACTTTCTTCAGTAGGTGAACAGCAACACAGCGGGGGCGGTGACTCCTGCCAGGGGACCGGGGAACACGAGCCTCCCTTTGGCCTCCACTTGCGCCTCAAATCAGAAAGTGAACCTCTTGCGCAGAGTCAGTCGGAAGCTGGTCTCTGAGAGGGACTGATCTTCATGGAACAAAGATTTTGTGAACATAACAATTATAAAAGTCTGAAATATAGTATGTAACCAAAGGTCATGCATTTTAAGGCTTACAAGTTGCATGTGACGTGTGGGTTGTCATGCCTCCATGGAGTGGAAGATGAGCTGTCTGGCAAATGGAAGACTTTTCCTCCTAAGATGAAACAAATACTTTGGAAGTTGATTGATGTTAAGTCTTCAGCAAGCTGATTACCAAAATCTGCAGAGGAAGATAAGTGAGATATGTTTGGGTGTTAAAGAACTAGAGGATTGTATCTAGCTGTGGCTTGCAGTAGGTGGAGGCTGGGCCTTGTGACTAGCTGTGGCTTGCAGTAGGTGGAGGCTGGGCCTTGGTGGTGGGTGGTGGCGTGACAGTGTGTGTTTGGCTGTGAGGTGGACTGAGTGAGGTTGTTTGTCTTGCAGGAAGGTGCGGAGGGCGTGCCGACGAGAATGCTGGCCTGTCCCATGTGTGCCAAGGTCTTCCGCGGCACCAAGCGCAAGTATCGGCTTGACAGACACATGCTAGTGCACTGGGGCCTGAAGCCTTTCAAGTGTCCGCATTGCCCGTACCGCTCCACTCAGCAGAACAACCTCAATAGACACATGAGAAATGTTCACTGGCAAGCAGCAGAACCTATCTGTGGGTTCGACGAGAGTACCGGTGACTCGAAGCCCCGGCAGGGAAGCCCCCGCCAGGAGCTGCCGGAGGAGTGCTGTCCATCCCCCAAAAAGAGTGAAGAAGCACCAGTGGCCTGTGTGACGATCAGCCACCGCAGAAAAGTGGTGTCGCTATGAATGCTTTCCGCGTTGTGCAAGTGTGCTTGACGAAAGTTATAAATATTGAGAAGGTAAAATGGAGAATTTCGCTCAAAGGAAATGAAAGTTACTGAAGCTGCTATATTAATACAATAAATATTGACTGAATGCGGGCCTTGACCAACACTGTCAGGTTAGGGAAGGTTGTGAGCCCGGCAGCCCCGCCCCCTGTCCGTCACCTGGCTGGCGTTATGTGGTGGTGTGAGACATGCGTTGACCCTGGCCTGGTGTGTTGCAGGCGGCGCTGCTCGAGGTGGAGGCCGTGCTGGCTGACGAGGAGGACGATGACGAGATGACGTTTGATGATGAGGCTGCGGGAGGCGGCTGCGTCTACACCGGGGGCTCCCCGTCCTCCTCCTGCCCCGTGTGTGGCAAGATCTTCGAGGGCAATAAGCGCAAATACCGCTTGGAGCGACACTTGACCATCCATACCGGCGAAAAGCCGTTTTCATGCCCACTGTGTGTGTACAGAGCCAATCAGAAAGAGCACCTGAGCCGTCACATAAGGAACCTTCACCGGCTTGAGCCCTCTGAGGTGCCGAGCAGCCCCCAGCATGCCCACACTGCGGCCTCTTGATCACCCCTCACTCTAAAGGTGTGATCCTCCTGCCTTGCTCCTTTATGGCCATTTTATACACCTGTATGAAGTATGACTACCTTAGTTGCTATACTTAAGAACTCCTGGTCTGCTTGCCACTCGTAGTATGCTTCCAGAGAGAGAGGAATGCATCTGTAGTTTAGCCAGTAAGGCAGTAGTGATGGAGCCGGGCTTGAGGTGTTGTAGGGCTCCCCGTAGCGTGGGTGTGGCTAAGGCAGCGAGCTCATCTAGGGCGTGGCTTCTCCATTGCAGGAATCGGAGGACGGAGTGGATCGCTGTGTCCTCTGCGGCAAAGAGTTCACGGGGAAGAACAGTCGAAATAACCTGGTACGTCATGTCAAGACCCACACCGGAGTAAAGCCTTTCTCTTGCCCCTGTTGCTCGTACCGCGCCTCTCGCAAGGAACACATGATTCGGCACTTAAAGAAAGGCTCGTGTGTGTATCACCGCTTTAGGGCGGGGGCGGCGGGAGGCGAGTATTCCAAAGAAGCATGTGATGAAGGCGTGAAGGCTGTGGTAAACATGTACCTTGCGCAGCTCTCCTCCACCCCGGCAGCTCAGCCCAGTCGCTTACCAGAGGCCGAAACCGACGCCACAAGCAGGTCTTAACCCCTTGAGACCCAGATCTTTCTTTTGCCATAAAAAATTGTCTTGTCGAGCCATAAAATTACGAAAAGTAACTAAATAAACCAAATTAGCTAGTGGACAAGGATACTAAACAGGTCATATCTATAAAAACATTGCTTCTATTAATTAAAAATCATCTAATGTTGGTCAAATTACAATGGAAATTACGTTCTGGGTCTCAAGGGGTTAATCTTAGGTTTTGTGTGCCGCTCTGAGACTCAAAGTAATCATCCTTAACACTGGCTGGCTAGGGACACGAGGACTGCAGTTTTGTACAGAATTAATTTTGTATTAAGTGCTTCATGTGATTTGATGATCTTGATAAGTATTGATGTATATAACGCTAAGCATTCCCTCTTACTGTTATTTTATACTTGACATTCCTTAGTGCTAGACAGTTTTGGTGGACCTGTTGTTCTGGTGACCATTTTGTACGGCAGAAAGATGTCATGATTAGCTAAGCCGTCGCATTTGTATGTCTTGTTTTGTACTGTTGATCGTTGGACTATAGTCTATTTTTTTTAGCGAGGCAAAAATTCCATTCTATTTTAAGGTCTCATGCTTAAAGTTATGCCTATGTTTACCTGATAGTATGGTTAACTATGATAAAATACAACTGAAATTTAGAAGAACCATACTATTCCCTTCTTCTGGCATCAGATATCAGTTAGTAAGCAGCAAGGGGTCAGGATTTTTCACCTCGTTAAAAAAACCAGAGTATAGTGTTGCCCCCTTGTACCCCTTTGTGATAAAGCATCCAGTAAGTTGTGTCTTTTAATAGTTTTTTATGTAGAGATTTGGTACAATTAAAGTAATATAAATGATGATATATTTTTATTACCACATTGAGGTATCTTCTTTGGGAACTTTGTAGCTGATATAATAATACAAAAAGATTGAAGTGGTCATTTTCATACGTATTATGAAAGGCAAAGGTTTTAGAAAAGTTAGGTTATATTTTAGGTGAAAGGGAAAGTTAGGAGAGTCATAATTCTTTAACTTGTATAGATTTCTAGTTACATGGCTTCTGAAATGATGAATTGTGCAGTGAAGAGTGTAGGGAATGACTGTGTTGAGATGCTTTAACATCCTGGAGGGAATGAGAGAACAGGAACATGTGACATTATGGGAAAATCTGACGTTAAACAGAAAGATGAAACTGTGGATGCAAGAGGAAGGACCTCACTAGACTGAGGTTGGAGTGTTGGTGCTTGTGAGAGTAGTGAGAGTAAGAAGACTGGGGCAAGTGGAACCTTTGGGAGTTAAGGGAACATGCATTAGTTAAGTAAATTATATACATAGCAGGCCTGAAAGTTGCGATGGCGAGTAAATAAAGTACATGGCGGGTAAAAATGATTTCTCACTCGCCACTAATTTTTCTACTTGTCAGTGGCGAGTGAGACAGCCCGTCACGAGACACCCTCGCACCTCCCACGTGGCTCCACAGCGCACCCCTCCCTTGCACTGCCTCATCCTCACACCAGTGTCAAAATGTTCCATTAATAATAATGAAACAACAAAATGCTCATTGAGTTACTTAATAAACTAAACTTTCCTCTGGCTAGTAAATTTTTGTCTTGGCTGGTAAAAAATTTTAAGTACTCGCCAGTGGCTGGTAAGATCAATTGTACACTTTCAGGCCTGCATAGCTACTGAAACAGAAGATTTACCTCATTAAGCTCAAGGTTGATTAAGTTTGGATAGCTACTAAAACACGGAAGATTTACCTCACTAAGCTCAAGGTTGATTAAGTTTGGATAGCTACTAAAACACGGAAGATTTACCTCACTAAGCTCAAGGTTGATTAAGTTTGGATAGCTACTAAAACACAGAAGATTTACCTCATTAAGCTCAAGGTTGATTAAGTTTGGATAGCTACTAAAACACGGAAGATTTACCTCACTAAGCTCAAGGTTGATTAAGTTTGGATAGCTACTAAAACACAGAAGATTTACCTCATTAAGCTCAAGGTTGATTAAGTTTGGATAGCTACTAAAACACAGAAGATTTACCTCACTAAGCTCAAGGTTGATTAAGTTTGGATAGCTACTAAAACACGGAAGATCTACCTCACTAAGCTCAAGGTTGATTAAGTTTGGATAGCTACTAAAACACAGAAGATTTACCTCATTAAGCTCAAGGTTGATTAAGTTTGGATAGCTACTAAAACACGGAAGATTTACCTCATTAAGCTCAAGGTTGATTAAGTTTGGATAGCTACTAAAACACAGAAGATTTACTCATAAGTCAGGTGATTAATTTGATAGCTACTAACACAGAAGATTTACCCTTAAGCTCAAGGTTATAAGTTTGGATAGCTACTAAAACACAGAAGATTTACCTCATTAAGCTCAAGGTTGATTAAATTTGGATAGCTACTAAAACACAGAAGATTTACCTCATTAAGCTCAAGGTTGATTAAATTTGGATAGCTACTAAAACACAGAAGATTTACCTCATTAAGCTCAAGGTTGATTAAGTTTGGATAGCTACTAAAACACAGAAGATTTACCTCACTAAGCTCAAGGTTGATTAAGTTTGGATAGCTACTAAAACAGAAGATTTACCTCATTAAGCTCAAGGTTGATTAAGTTTGGATAGCTACTAAAACACGGAAGATTTACCTCATTAAGCTCAAGGTTGATTAAGTTTGGATAGCTACTAAAACACGGAAGATTTACCTCATGAACTCCTTCACACCCAGATCTTTCCTTTGCTATAAAAAATTGTCTTGTCGAGCCATAAAATCACGAAAAGTAACATGAATATACCAAATTATTTAGTCGACAAGGATACTAAACAGGTCTTATCTATAAAATATTGCTTACATCTATTAAAATTGTCTAATGGTAGTCAAATTAAACATGAAAATTACGTTCTGGGTCTCGAGTGGTTAAGCTCAAAGTCAATTACGTTTAGATGGCTACGAAAACACAGAATATTTTCCTCATTAAGCTCAAAGTGAATTCAGTTTGAATAGGAATGTGTTATATGAAGATAGCGTATTCTTGATAGGTGTTGTGTAGGCGAATGGTGGTTTGTGTTTTAGTGGGACATTCCTGCTCTATATTGTTAATGATTTCTAAGCGTTTGACATAGATATTGAGATTGACAAAAATGCATGTCGGATGAGAAATATGAGATGAACGCACATGTTCTGTTAGTCTTTTGGGTATATGTAACTTGTTCCTCAATCAAAAGTCATTATAGCCTCTCCAATGTATCAAGTCACTTTAATCGCTTTGATTCTACCCATTACCATCATAATTATATATAGTAATACATTCCTACTCTCCCCCTATGGTGAGCGAACAATACCTCCCTCACAAGGGGGGGAATAAAATACCACTCTACTGATAATTGAGAGGGTGGTTGGTTGATAATTTCCCCAAATGACTTCATAAAATGGTAAGACTATAGTGTGTTACCATATATTCAACCTCTTCACCATCACCACTCATCATTTTCATCACAAGGGGGAATTCTGAACATTGTGAACCTGCAGCTGATGGTGTGATGAGCAGTAAGTTGTGATGTGACATGACCTTGAGAGTCGCTGGGAAGGAAGGTTTTGAGGTGAGGCGGGAGTCAAACATAAGAAAATAAGGAAGCTACAAGAGGCGTGAGACAAGACAAACGCCTGTCTTCACTGCTAGTCACTGTCCACTGACATGTACTTGTACTGGTCTGTAACTGTTGTCATATTTCACGATGAACAAGAAAAAAGTTTTGAAATTTGTTGTAAAATTCTGTGGTTATGTTAAATTTTTCTTAAGGTGTAAAGTTTCTATATAAGGATACGACTCAGAAGCAGAGAGATCTTTTGCCTGTGGAGATCCTGATAAGGTGTTTAGTCTTTCAGCAAATCTTAAGACAACCAGACTGTCGTAGAATTATAAGATTTGATGAGTGAATTTCGTGTCTGGAAACGTGGAAACAAACAGGCGACGCAGTGCACCTTATCTGGCGCCTTAGACGAGAGCGAACACCACGGAACAGAAAGTACGGAAGCCGCCCTATGGAGAACACTGGCGCTGTGATGGGTGAGCGAGGCCGTGTGCCGAGTGCCCAGGAGATCAGACTCACAAGAGATGCCTCACACATGACTTAGGGTGAAGAGGAGCAGTAGGGAGGTGAAGGAGGAGCCTGACCAGGGGTGTGACGCTGCCTTTGTGTGTTTCAGAGGCTGTCGTGGTGCAGTCCCCTGGTGAGGTGCTCCCCTGCAGCGTCCGCTCTGCACAAGACCCACACTGAGCCTCACCCTAACCCCTCAGGCCAGGCAGGCAGCTATGCGGGCGCGGGGGACACGACCTCGCCCCTGCCGTGCCCCTCGTGTGGACGGGAGTTCCACGGCCTTAATAAAAAGTTTCTGTTGACGCGGCACATGGTCACCCACACGGGGGAGAAGCCGTACCAGTGTCCTCAGTGCCCCTACCGCGCCAATGTGTCCAGTAATCTGACGCGACACCTGCGCACCGTGCACAGCGCTGGCGGTGCCGTCATGTCAAGCCCGTCACTGTTGTCACCGGTGGGCAGCGGCGCAGGCAGCCAAAGCCTTCATCATGCGTCGTCACCTCTCTGAATGTACATGATGTGCTTGTAGTGGACAAAATTTTTAAACGTGCCATGATGATTAGAAGGTTGTGAGGCGGTCTTCCTTGATGCTCTGTGAAGTGAACAAGGGTTCCTTGGTCTTAACTCTATGGTGGTGGTCTTACCCAAACCAAGAAGCCTTTTGCATTGCATGGCATGTGAGTGGGATGCTGATGCATTAACAGACATGATCCGAGTGTAAAGAAAGAGAAACCAGAAACACAAGTCAAGTTCTGTAGCAGTGATGGGGAGGACAAGTCGGCTCATAATGGAAGTTGCATTCAGTTTGTCCCCTTGAATCAAAATCAATCTTACCAAGCTTCTTATGGAACTACTTTAACAAATGATAGTGTTCACTGTCTCACTAAAACTGGGAGTCATAACTTTGAGAAGCTTTTTGAAAACCAAGCTTGATACTCTGTTTTCCTCCAGCAGAATGGAGCCTTTGTCAAGTCACAAAGAGGGAAAGACCTGCTCTACTTCCAAGGGCACAAGCACAGGATATGCCGGGTGGAGGCGGGCGGCCGCTGCAGCTGGTGGCGGTGCACCAAGAAAACCTGCCGCGGGAGGGTCAGGCTGGGTGTGGCGGGCATCACTCTGGTGGAGCAGCACAACCATGACCCCTTGGCCTCTGTGCCGCGCTGTGACACCACCCCGATGTTGTCATGACGCGTGTGACAGCCTCCAGTGTGTCATGACCCCCTGGCCTCTGTGCAGCGCCATGACACATCCCCAATGTTGTCATGACGCGTGTGGCGGCCGCTAGTGTGTCATGGAAACACTGTCATGACCCACTGGCCTCTGTTCTGCGCTGTGACATCCCCAATGTTGTCATGACGCGTGTGACAGCCTCCAGTGTGTCATGACCCCCTGGCCTGTGTGCAGCGCCATGACACCACCCCAATGTTGTCATGACACGTGTGACAGCCTCCAGTGTGTCATGTCCACACTGTCATGACCCACTGGCCTCTGTTCAGCATCATGACACATCCCCAATGTTGTCATGACGTGTGTGACAGCCTCCAGTGTGTCATGTCCCCACTTTCATGACCCCTTGGCCTCTGTGCAACGCTGTGACACCACCCCAATGTTGTCATGACGCTTGTGACAGCCTATACTGTGTCATGTCCACACTCATGACCCGCTGGCCTTTGTGCTGCGCCATGACACCACCCCAATGTTGTCATGACGTGTGTGACGCGCTAAAGTATTTTTTTAACGAGGCGAAAATTCCATTCTATCTTAAGGTCTCGTGCTTAAAAATTATGCCTATGTTTACCTTATAATATGGTTAATATGATCAAATACAACTGAAATTAAGAAGAACTGTACCATTCCCTTCTCCTGGCATCAAATATCAGTCAGTAAGCAGCAAGGGGGCAGGATTTTTCACCTCTTATAAAAACCCAGAGTATAGTGTGTTGTCCGGGGGAGTATTGCCTTAATGAGACTGCTGTGTACTTGTGCTCATGCTGGAAAGTGTGGATATAGTATGAGTTTTGTTGCACTATTACTCTATAATGATTCTCAAAATCAAACCAGCTCATGTCAGGCCGTGTGATTTTTATTGTTATTATTTACCGAATGAATTATGTCAGCTGGTGTGGGTACTTGATATTAATAGGTTATCTATGCAGAGCTCCATTTTGAACAAGATCAACCATAGATTATGAGCAATAAACTGATACAGAAATAACTGCCTTTTCTCTTCAAGGTAGGGTGAGGGTAATCGCCCATTTTGTAACAGTATTAACCGCTAAATCACTTTGCTAAATCCAAGGCATTGTGTTCATACATCAACTAATAATTCTGACCCGAGAAACAACTTGATGGAAGGTCGTGAACATGGGTGGTCAGGCCATGGCTTGTACCTTGCTACTCACATAAGAACATAAGAACATAAGGAAGCTACAAGAGGCCACAAGACCTACACGTGGTAGTTCCTGTTACCTAACACTACTTACATCCACCTTGCATCCCCATCCATGAATTTATCTAGCCTCCCTTTAAAGCTCTCTAATAACTCCGCACTAACTACCTGACGACTGAGTCCATTCCAATCATTTACCACCCTCTTTGTGAACCAGTTTTTCCCTATTTCTTTTTTAAAACTACGCTTTTCCAGCTTGAATCCGTTACTTCTTGTTCTACCTTGGTTAATAGCCGTAAGAACTTTTCCTACATCTCCTTTTCTCTTTCTTTCTCTCCCTCTCACAACCCAGTCTTGCCCTGTCTTCCTTGCCTGTCCTCTTCCTCTACATCCTTCTGCTCCTCAGTCTGCATCGTCTTTGTTGCTGGAATTGCAGGTTCTTGTAGAATTATTTATTTTGTATGCCATGCCACTACTGAGGTGTCTATGTGTGTGTGTGTGTGTGTGTGTGTGTGTATGTGTGTGTGTGTGTGTGTGTGTGTTTGTGTGTGTGCCCTGCCATCACTGAGTCATTGTTGAAGTAGTATTTATGACATGAGTAATATGATATGACAAGACACCTCCCGAACTAAATTGGCCCCCCCCCCCATTTCTTTATTCTCTTACTGTCTACTTTATAAGGACTGGCAACTGGGCAGGCTTTTTGTTGCCTGTTTTTTTGTGCGCCCTTGGCCAGTCCTTTGTGATGTAAAAATAGCCAAACTCAAACTATAGTTCCTCATCTTGGCTGGTTTTTACACCATTGATACTTAATACTAATGATCAATGCATCAGGCTTGGGTTGTAAGGAAGTATGGCTTGTGACTGCATTATTCAAGGACCTTTTTTTTCTCCCTCATTTCTAGAAGGCATTTGATCAAACTTCATATTTGTTGCAGTGTCAGTAATTCATATTTCTGACAGCGAGATCTTGCACGCAACCCTGACCGCAAGGCAACGTGAAATTCTAAACATGAGAGTCTTGAACTTAGAACGCGGCCTCTTGTAGCTTCCTTATTTTCTTATGTTCTTATGTTAACTTTTGTGTTGAAAACTTGATGCTTTTCAGAAACAATGATAAGTGGTGTCTTGACTGTGCTTGGCTACTTGTTGTGTCACCAGTTCACGGGAAACACTGTCTAAAAGGGAGAGGAAGAAACATGACTGAATCTATAGTCAATTTTTTTTAACGAGGCAAAAATTCCATTCTATCCTAAGGTCTCCTGCTTAATTTTATGTCTATGTTTACCTGATAATATGGTTGATTATGATAAAATACAGCTGAAATTTAAAAGAAGCGTACTATTCCCTTCTGGCATCAAATATCAGTCAGTATGCAGCAAGGGGTCAGGGTTTTTCAAATCGTTAAAAAAAAACTAACATTGATGGTGTGGACAAGATGAAGGGAGGGTTTTCAGGGTCCGGGCCGAGGGTGAAGCAGTGGCCTTCTTGATATTACATGAATGACAACTTTAGGGCAGGTGGCGACTAAAGTGTTATCTACGGTACGTAGTCTACTACTTATTTCTACTGTACCATAGTTTATATGGTACAATATTAATATTTCCTTACTCTCTTAGGCCCCCTTTCCCCCCTAGTTTTTTGCACTACGCCTCGCCCCCTTATGAAAAACAGGGTGATTTAGACCAAGAAGTCATTAGTGAGGACATAAACACATCAAAATCTATTAGAATATAAATAAAAGGCTTGTTTTTATAATAGCGAAAAGTTTAAAACCCAGAAATACCCCATTTTTACCCTTTTAGCGTGCATATATTGTCTTTGTCAATGGTAATATCATGCAATACAGCCCCACACCCTTTCTTACCCCTTACATAGCCTTGGATATTGCACGGGGAGCCGTAAATTGAGGTATAAATATAAGAATAAGGATAAATAGCCAATATGGCTGCCGTGTGACATGATCTCTTGATCTTGAACTTGACATCCAACTCGAGGCTACAACTTTTTCCTTCATTAATCAAATACATCAAGTAATGAATAAATCAATGCGGATAAAGTAAAATAACGATAAATAGGACAATAAGCCTAAAAAACAATGAAATAACGAATAATTCATGAAATATCGTGTTATAAAAGATTGCCTAAAAAGCCTCAAATTCACCACAACAAAAATAGACTTTAACGAAGCACGTATAATTCGTGAAAAAATTATGAGCTAATAGTATGTGATGTGTGTATCTTATAAACAATAACAGATCCTCGTATAGTGTTGAAACCAAGGAGCAAAACATGTTTTGCTTTTTCGATAATTTGACCCCTTAAACCACTGAGTCAGATGTATTCTTTTAGTAAACACGTGAAAAACACGTCACAAACTCACACAAACACACTGCGCCTGTAGGCACAGCTAATCACACACAAATAACCTCACAACTTAACTAGAAGGAAGAATAAGGTAGACGTTAAATTGTACACAAAAACCCTCTAAGACAAAGAAACAAAATAAAGCCACTGGGCGCGGGTGATTAATACATAAAACGATGCAGAAATATTGAAATATATTAAAACACAAAAATCCCCCTATATTTAGTGTAAAAAAAGAATTATCAACAAAATATCGGTAAAATGTACAGTGTTACTAACTGATTGAGTGATATTTCTTTTACGAAGGCCTTAAACTCTGAAACTTTTTATGGAAAGTCATAAAAAACGGGTTTTCAATAAGGCTTTGCAATCCTATATCGGTGCACAAATAAAAAAGTGATTATTCGTTTTAAAATGCGTAATTGGCACCTCGTAACTTGGCGGCGGCCCCAGGATTTTCAAGGGCCTATCAGAGGCCTCGCTACATTGACAGCCAATCAGCGTTCAAGAACCAACTGGGCCGCCATGTTTGTTGTTTACCCAAGATATATAGACTTTTTTAATGGGAAATAAGGTGAGATTTCCCCTTAAATACCCTATTTATGATGCATATTAGTGATACTAAGAGGTTTGTTAGTGATAAATATAGGCGGGACGATAATAGTACATTGCCGCCATATTAGCCTTTCAGCGTAATATTCTCCCTGAAATATATGACATCATAGTTTGATGCCGGTAAATGGAATAGTTTGACGTGTTTTCGCTAAGTGTCTCCCGCTGAATACTACAGAGACGTACCCAGGGTATACCTTGATGCGCTGATCCTAGGTTCGAGCGTGCCCGAGATTAGCTTCTATGGACCACTGGCCCGCGCCGTACCCGTGGCCGCGGCGGCGGTACGGGGCTGACGCCGTTATAGTGGACGAGAACTGCACTTTCGCTCTTTAGGTCAGACACACACACTGGGGAGCTAACACCTCACTCTTAGCCTCTCTCGCTTTACCACATACACCACACCTGTCACTACACACCTGTACGGCCTCGCAATACACATGTCGCCTGTGTATCACCGTAAATAGTAAATATAGGTGGGATTATAATACGGTAAAATTCTGGAGGCTGGATCAATTTATGGATGGGGATGAAAGGTGGATGTAGGTAGTTTTAACTAACATGAACTACCACGTGTAGGTCTCACAGCCTCTTGTAGCGTCCTTATTTTCTTATTTTTTCTTAACTTTCTGTCACCACAATGGAAAGAAATAACCAAGAGTATTTAGTTATGTTTGTGGCATGGCTGAGAACTGGTGATCTGTTATGAATGTTGCTGGCTGATGGATGCGTCCTGTCCTGCTAAAAGGTTATCAGGCGAAGACAGGACTATTGTTTTAGAATATTACCTGTGGGAAAGCTAGCTATGACATTGACTCCACCTTCCCCCCCCTCCCATTACATATATAGACACACACACAAGGGAGATGCCTGAACAACATAAAAAAGTACAGCTTCCCTCATAGAAACGTATAAGTTTGGAATGGACCTGGAATGATATGGAGACGGGGCCATACGAGTGTAGCTCAGGCCCTGTAAAATACAACTAGATGAATACACACACACACATACGTACTGTACCTGGGTGTAGAGGTTTTAGTATGCCGGACAACCACTGGGCAGAGGACCTTGGAGATCTCTTGCCAAGCGTTGATTCAGGGGTGCCTTACATCCTGCTCCATCATGCATCACATCGGCAGTACCTTTTACCAGCGTCAGCCTATTCACTGTAGCCATACCCACCTTTATCTGTTAGGCAAGAAAGTAATGATCAGGTAACACTACTTTTGAAAATGTCGATGGTATTAACCCCAAGAAATAAGTCTTTGCTGTTGTTATAGGAAAATTCTGAAGGATCGTGGAGCAAAGCATCAGTTTAGGTGCACCTCGCCATTCTGTGGTGCGCCGAGTACTGGTCTGTCCCGGGGTCACCGTGGGGAATAAAGACAAGGGGGAGTAAGATGCCTCAAACGCACCACATAGAAAGTATTATGGATTGTGTGCAACATGAAATTGAAAGATATGCCGAGTGGGAAGATTAAGGTACTTTCATCTGCACTGTGCTGCGCTGGGATGCTGGGGCGAGCTCAATGTTGCACAAAAACAGGTGGCATGTAGAAATATGTCACCCATTGGTATGCTTTATAGGAGTGGGCAGAGGCAACAGTGTGTGGACTGTCTTCACAGGTAACATGGTGAACAGCTGCATGGTGATTAAATATTTCACTCAGAGAACCTTATTGCAGTGCACATTTGTGAGGCTTGTGTTGATCACAGTTTTGCAGTGACGTGATGTCATTAGAATAGCACTGTGTCCTGAGCATTGTTACAATAATGGGTTTTGCAGGGTTGGGATGTGAGGGTTTGTAGGGTCCAGAAGGGGACTGAGAGCCTTCCTGTGTTGCAGGGGCTGATGGCAGTGCAGGCAGGGCTGGTGGGTGTGGTCACCCCCCCCGCTGCCCCGGGCATGTCCACTTGTCCCGTATGTAGGAGAGATTTCCGAGGGCCGTACCATTCCACCCTCCTCAGGCGCCACCTACGGACCCACACGGGGGAGAAACCCTTCGCCTGTCCTCACTGTCCGTACCGCGCCAACATCTCGAGCAACCTCACCCGTCACATTCGTTCCCGTCACCCCGAAAGCCCCAATCTGCTGCGCCCGCACCCCCACACTCACCACCAACACCAACACCACCACCACCACCACCTTGGCCCGGAGCCCCCCGGCCTGTACAGAGAGTTGCACCCCAGCCACACCCTTCCACAGCCACCCGAAGAAACCTGACTCCCATAGTTCAGAGTGGTGCAGTGAACTGTCTGTGTGTCACCGTGGTAATGGTAGAGTGGAATGTCACTGATCAGTCTGGCGCCAAAGTGCCCCACAACATTACCCTCACAGGGATTGGGTCCTAGGCAGTGTTGCATTAATTTCTTTCCATACATTGCATGGAATTTAGGAAATGTTTATGCTGCAAGATTCTTCCATGCCTTTGGTAGCCTGAGCAGACCTTTGCGTCACAGTCATAGCAGTGAGCACACTCGGCGTTGTCGTGGCCGGCGCTCCAGAAAGCCTCCTTGTCGGCAGCCCTGTTGCCCGGTGCCTCTGTGGCCTCAGTGTGCCTCACTCTGTAGGAACGACCGGCACTGGAAACATACTTTAGTAGTATACCTCAAGGCTGCTCTTCATAAACTTGATATTGTAAAATATATCAGTTTGAGTGCATAGCTTGATCTGTTGTGTGCACAAAGTACTCATTGCTAAGTCTCATTGCTAATAGGGTAAATTATGTAGTCGTACATGAATATACATATATGCATATCCCATGCATTTTTCCCTTGGAAATACTTACATACAGTATTGCATATTGAGCAGTGAATATATTGTATGGTATACCACAGCAGCATATATTGTATGATATACTATACCAAATATTGGCGGTGTCCTAAGTCTCCGTGGTTAAATAGATGGTGAAGATGCTTTCCTTCTGTGTTGGTTGTCAGGTAGTGGGCATTGTTCTCTCATGTATTTGTTTTGTTGCACTTAACACACAGCTATACAGACTCTCCATTGATATTGCTTCCGGTTTATCAGGTTGGCAGCTGAAGTATCACCTGATTAAGGTTCAGCAAACTGGTGAGCTGATGGAAAGTAACTCATCAATGTTTATGAAAATACTTTTCCTTGAACCTCACGGCAGCCGTGCAATGAAGGTGTTGTGTTGGTGATGTGTCATTGCCTGGCAAACACAAAGCTTACGTCATTTGCCGTATCAAAAACAGAAGGAAATATTTGGCAAGCCATGAACTTTCCCACATCGGCACAGAGTGGCTCCCGCCTGATGGCACTGAACTTGGGCACGGCAGCGTCAGATGGGTTGTGACGGTACAGGAATGCTGCTGGTGTACAGTCTAAGAGTTCTTGATTTTGGTTAAGTAATGGTGGTGTAACTGTTGTAGTGTAGTGGTGAGCCTTGGCAGCAGGGTGGTGGTGGTGGTGGTTCAGTGCTGACAGCATTGTGTGTTGCAGGGGGACGGGTTCGTCGTGTGTCCGCTGTGCAGGAAGAGGTTCCACGGCCCCAACCGGCAGTACGTGCTGACACGCCACCTCTCCACCACGCACGCGCTGGAAAAACCCTACCACTGCCCGCACTGCCCCTACCGCGCCGCCCGCCGAGACCACGTGTCCCGCCACGTCAAGATGGTGCACACCCCCCGCCTGCACGCGCTGGCCGCCGCCGCCACGCTGGCCACGCTGCCACACCACCTGCAGGAGGAAATCCAGCAGCTGCAGTTGGCCGGAGAGTCTCAACAGCAGCACAGTCTCTCAGAGCTCCATAATGAATAATTGGAGACATTTTTGTACACTGGCTCCTTAGTGTGTACAGTGTGTGTGGGGGATGGGTGGTGTGGGGGCAGTGGTGGGGCCTTACTGAGTGACTGAGCACCATGCAGAGGTCCTGCCGGGATGCATTGACTGTGTGCCAGTAAAACAAAACTCCATAGAACTTCATAGAACTTTTGAGTGATCCCTCTGTCAGGTATATTTGGTGTAGCATTGAGGCATTGAGGTGTGGTGGGATGGGATGTTAACCGTGAGACTGATGACGTGTGTTGTTACAGGCAGGTGTTGGCGGGCACACTGGGAGCCCTGCGCTGGTGGCACCCCTGCAGGCAGTGGCGGGGCCGGAGGGCAGCGCCTCGTGCCCTGTGTGCGGTAAAGCATTCAAAGGCCATAAGTCCAAGTTCCGTCTGCGCCGTCACATGATAATCCACACCGGGGAAAAGCCCTTCGCCTGTCCTTACTGTCCTCATCGAGCAAACATTCGCAATAATTTGACGCGTCACATATTTTTCCAGCACGGCGTTGGGGCCCCCGTGGGAGGCTCCCAGCCCCCTGGCCCGGTGCCCCTGCCTCCCTCCTTCCCACAGGAGGGAAGGCAGGAGTGCTTTGATGTAGAGCAAGATCCAAATGCTATGCGAGGCAACCTATGAAATCAATCACCATTATCATTGTTAAGGCATCACCTTAGAGCGTGAGGCAGTGACGAGGGGATACCAGCCATCACAACCTTACCATAGATAGCATTGCTAGTGATATCATTTGCATCAAATGAATGGTGACAGAAGTCTTACTGTCTTCCAGAGGACATCCCTCTACAGTCTTGGGAGCAGAGTTCTGCACCCAAGGAAGACAGAACCTTCCTTGCACACTGCTGGCTTGTGTCCTCCCCCGCCGCTCCCCTTGTTGCCCACCTCAGGTGAGCCTCCGGCACGGGAGCCGTTCATGCAGTGTCAGGCGTGTGGCAAGGTGTTCAGCGGCCCTAAGAGACGCTTCCTCATGGAACGCCACGCGCGGACCCACACCGGAGAGAAGCCCTACTGCTGCCCCCACTGCCCCCTCAGGTTCAGCCAAAGCGGGAACCTAACGCGACACACACGGCTGGTGCATCTGCCGGCCCCCCACACACTGAGTTCAGGTGCTCCATAGCCTCTGGCAACACTGAGTTCAGGTGCTCCATAGCCTCTGGCAACACTGAGTTCAGGTGCTCCATAGCCTCTGGCAACACGGAATGAAGGAGATTTGTTCCTGGTGATGAAGAAATATTATTTATTTTCATCTTCTGTCAGTTCAACCTGAATTGTTGACTAGCGGTCAGTATTCATAAAGATAACATTTGCCATGTATTTTTTTTAAGGAAAAACAATGTCAGAACAATATTATAAGGCAGAAATATCATAATTTTGTATTTTGATTTTCATGGTGATTTGTACAAACTAGTTACCTGTAAAAGATCTGTGCAGCTATGTAGTGCATCTGTTCAATTAAAGAATAATAAATATTTGTATTATGTCCATTTTTTACATTTTCCTCTGCAGTCTGTGTCCAGATCTATGCTGATCATTTTTGTGAACTAGTTTGGGATTAATTAGACCGAAAGTGTTTTGTTGTGGCGCCAGAAGCAGCTGTCAAACAGTGCATCACATGAAGTAATAATTTGTAATAAACTTTCCTTCTCCCTCGCTATCACGAAAACTGAATATCTGAAAAATAGGGAAAGAACAAAGCTGTTAGTTGTGTAGTGTTGGGAGATCAGCAAATGAAAGAAAATGAGGAGTATGTACAGCTTTGCATCATTGTGAGTTGTTTGGTGTGGCAGCTGTGGCCAGCCAGGTGCCTGATGGGCCTCCCGGGTGTGACTCGGCCGACACCAACGCTCTGTCCTCTATGTTTCAGGGCGGCAGTGGTGTGGTGGCGGCCGCTGGGGGAGGCAGGGGGGAAAGTGGAGGGTGGGCAGGCAGTGGGGAGGCCCGGCTGTTAGTGCCCCCTGAGGGAGACCTGCTGGGCTTGAGGCGCCCTCCAGCAATGCCTCAGAAGTGGGCTGTCCATACTGTGGATTTATCTCTCGGGGAATTAACGCGCGTCAAAATTTGCACAACCATCTGCTGACGCACACTGGCGAGAAGCCGTACCAGTGCTCAGAGTGTCCCATGCGCTGCCTGAAGAAGAGCAACTTAAAAAGGCACATGTTGCTGTGTCACCGCCACAGCCTTGGCGTGGTGGCCCCCCTCGCCCGGGGCTGTACTGACCCCAGCATCCCCTCTGACCACAGCACTCACTGACACCTATTGGAGTGGGCAGTGGCTGCTCCTTGACTTGAAGCGGCTGTGGTGGGTGGTGTGCTGTGGTGTCTCCACACTGCAAGATGTGTTCGTGGAGTGGAAATGCTATGTCTCTGTGCCAGTTTTTGAAGTGTTTTATAGATCAGACTGACACCATGATGGCCTGTTGCAGTATCAGGAAGGTAGATATTAATCCGTTTGGTCTGTAATGGTCAATGCCTTGATTTGATTGAGCTCAGCAGTGCTAGCAGCCATGTAGACTTCTTACAAGATATGATTGTAAATCTATCTTGACCTGTAGTTTTTGTGAAAACTCAGATAGTATTGAAACCCTACATGTTGGGTGGTTGTGGTTTGTGTGACGTGTGGGTCTTTGTCCTCCATGGCCAGCACAGCCGGTGTTATGGTCCTCGGTGGGTGGGTATGGCTTTGTTGTGTTGCCAGTAAGCTGCTGCTGGCGCTGGAGACTGAGGCCTGTTTTCTGTTCTGCAGATGGCGTTCGAGTGCAGCATTTGCAGACGTTCTGTCGTCCGAAAAGCCGATCTAGATCGCCACATGCTGACCCACACGGGTGACCGCCCTCACACCTGCCCGCACTGCACCTTCGCCTGCAACCGTAGGAGCAACCTTTACCGACACGTTCGCTGTGCCCATCCCTCCCTGGTCACTCCCCAACACCTTGAACACTTTGACCACCCGCCTCACAGACCCCCGGTTGCCACCATTGCAGAGGACCACATTCAGTCCTGATCATGAAATGCTGCTGCTGTTGCAAGTTTTTGTGTGCTCAGAAGAAACATTACGGGCGGGAGGAATGTTGGTAGTAAGGCTGGATGGATGTGTTGTGTGGGAGGGTCGGGCCGTTGGTGGTCTGAGTGCAGTGTTGTCCTTGCAGGTGGTGGTCTGTCCCTACTGCCAGAGGAGCTTCTCAGGTGCGGGCAAGAAGCAGCGGTACGAGCGCCACGTCATCACCCACACCGGCGAGAAGCCCTTTGCGTGCCCGCTCTGCCCCCTGCGCTGTAACCGCCAAAGCAACCTGTATCGCCACCTGCGCCAACACCATGCCGGCTACGACCAGGAACAGGCTTCCTCCTGAGGCCGCTCATCCACCTGTTCTTGCCCATCAAATACAAACTGTCATCTTACATCAAATCCCTGTTGATAGAGCTTTATTCTGTGTGTTAAGTCAAGTTTGTAGTCAGAAGTGATCCTTTCATGCTGACTATAAAGTGATACTTTGTTAGACTTTCTAACTGCAAACAATGTTTCTGCTAATTTGCAAGCAGTCTTGACTGTACTGACTTGCATGTCACATGCAATGTCACTTGCATGTTGCATGTCACTTGCATGTTGAAAACTACAATGGAAATTTTTATTACATTGGAGTCGTATTACGAAACTGGAAAGACAGTAACAAGCATTTGTGTTAATGCCTATTGGGGGAAGACAGTGAGAAATGTGAACTGATTGAATCTGGTGAAAGTAAATCTCATGAAGAGAAAATTGATGGTATGTATTTGTGAAAAGGGAAAATAAAGTATTGGACTTAAAAAAAAAAATGCAGAAGGATGTGTGGGTCAGGGAGGAGCTCTTGAGATACTTGACTTGGCTTCACCAATGTCCAGGTGTTGAAGACTGAGTGGTGGTGGTGGAAGAAACTCATTCCAGGGAGGGTGAAGTGTGAGTTTCAAAGTGTATTGAAAAGTTAATTGATAAAAGGAGATGTTCAGGACATTGTTTCATTTTATTCTACTGACATAGAGTTGTAAAATGCGGACAGTAAACAACATTGGACTTGTCACGAATTATGGCACTTGAGAATAGCAGTGTGTGGAGGAATGAAGGAAAGGGCGTAGTGACGGTGACCTACATTACAACGGAAGAGGTGGCTATGGGAGGGAAGTGTGGATCAGCATACAATATTTACAAATGACCATTATTACCACTTTAAGCCCTTCACCCCTAACCCCAGATCTTTCCATTAATACATAAAACTGTATGTTTTTAGCCATGAAATTACAAAAAGTCACTTAATATACCAAATTAGTGGACAAGGATACAAAACAGGTCAAATCTATAAAATATTACTTATATTCACTAAAAATTGTCCAAGTGGTAGTCATATTACAATGGAAATTATGTTCTGGGTCTCAAGGGGTTACAGCCTAGAATCCAACTCTTCCTTCGGCCTGACAACTTTTCCTCCTGCCACGGACACTGTCTTTGGCGTGTTTGCTTTCTATTACGATGGCAAAAGATCTGTTGATTCGCCATTAACCCCTTCACGCCCAGAACGTAATTTTCATTGCAATATAACCACCATTCGACAATGTTAATGAACATAAGCAATATTATATAGATATGACCTGTTTAATATCCTTATCCTCCAGCTAATTTGGTTTATTTAGTTACTTTTTCGTAGTTGTATGGCTAATAACAGACAATTTCATATAGCAAAGGAAAGATCTGGGCGTGAAGGGTTTTAAATTCCAATTGAGAACTTGACCAGCCAATAAACTTCTTCACTCGTGTGTGTGTTGACGAACGATACACATACAGTAGACAATAACTACAACACAATACATAGCCAGAGAAGTGATAAAAGCCACTTGAGACAGCAGTGAGAGGGAAATGGAGTGTGCGAATGAAAGGGGAAAACCATTTAGTGTAGGGAAAAAGAACATAAGAACATAAGAAAAAGAAAATAAGGAAGCTACAAGAGGCTGTGATACCTACACGTGGTAGTTCCTGTTACTTAACACTACCTACATCCACCTTTCATCCCCATCCATGAAATTATCTAGCCTCTATTTAAAGCTCCTTATTGACTCCTAAAAGGGTGTTACAATATGTCACAATGAGTGCTGGGAAAGAAAGGTTGGATGTAACACTCATGAGATTATTGTGTCGACAGGCTATCTTATGCTTCTCTGTGGTGTGACCGAGGCTACAAACAGGATGTAAATAAGATAAAAGGGCGAGAGGTATAGTCTTATTTTTTTTAACAAGGCAAAAATTCCATGCTATCTTAAAGTAATCGTCCAGACCATTTCATCATTCCTGATTTAATGCAATCAAATCATAGCCATTAACGAGTATATCAACAATACGTCGTCACTTTTTGTATCCAGTCAGCCGTTTTTAAATAATCCGCAATCAAAATCTGCAAATTCCCCGAGTTTTCAAAACGCTCTCAAGGTTTGCAGACGCTCAGGCTCAGGCTCGGTGACGCAGCATCAGGGAGGCTCATCTTCCCGCGCTTGATCAGAGAGGCACGTAAACACAGAGATAAATATAGTACTTGAAGATATTTGGGTGTTTCTGATAGATTTGTTTTGCTATATGCCACATGCATGCATCCTTTATGGGTGCAGCAAGACAGCTGTGCCTTTCGAGAAAAGTTTGCACACAGAAAGGAGTGGCGTGTGTAGGAGTGGAGTGGCGGAGTGGCGTGTGGTGATTCACGCCTATAGTGTGTTGGGCGAGCAGTTGTGTTGAGAAACGGTGTGTAGTGAGGGTAGCGATGGACCACCACGACTGTGAGGCTTTGCCTCTTAACAAGACCAAGTAAACCAAGTAAACCAGTTGTGGAGTGGGCGTGGGCGTGCCCTGTGGTGAGAGACCCTGTGGTGGTGTGGCTGTCACACTTTCTGCCTTCCCGCCCGCATATTTTCCAACTCTTTGCTGTAGTTAATGCTAGTATGTGGTTTCCGAGTAATTACGTTTGACTGTAGCTCCAAAACTAACCATAGGATTTTCTCGAAAGTACCTTCATTGTGATTCCCACACACACATGGTTTAACCTTATTTACCAATCCATGTTTTAGAGAAGTGCCAGGTCCTCCTGCTGAACCTCAGGCTCTGCTAACACCTGTTCATCCACCTCGTACTCGGGCTCAAACATATAGGATCCCATGACAATCTGAGGTTCGTTTTCCTCATAGTATACGCGACCAGCGTCATTTCTTTCGGTGTCAGATTGAGCATCGTACTCTAGATCTGTCACAGCGACAGATTCACTGTCTGACACCGAAGTACAATCGCTCATCATAACATTTGCCGACAGGTGTCAGACAGAGTGTCTGCGGGCGTCCCTGTTCTGACGTCATCAATAACAGTCGTAGCCCTGTTGGAGGGAAGATTTTTTTTTTCGCGCGCTTTTTACAAAAGTCGTGTTTTTACGGAAATAAGGCCTGGAAATCAATTATTTTTGGTGGATTAGGTGTTTTGAATGTACATTCAACATAATTCGGCAAAAAAAATTTGGGTCTGGACGATTACTTTAAGGTCTCATGCTTAAAATGATGCCTATGTTTACCTGATCATATGGTTAACTGATAAAATACAACAAAAATTTAGAAGAAGCGTAGTATTCCCTTCTCCTGGCATCAAATATCAGCCAAGAAGCAGCAAGGGGGCAGGATGTTTTGCCTCGTTAAAAAAAATAAGACTAGTGATCCAGTAGAAAAAGAACTAGGGTGTTGGAGTGAGTGGTCAAAAGAGGATGATAATGACACTGATGACCTTTATTTTCATGTCATTTTCTGTTTCTGTTTGAGTTGATATTATTTTTACTCACTGCAGTATTCCGGCAGCATACTAAAGACATAGAACAATACCCAAATGAAGGCCTGCCGATGGAAACGATAGCCATTCTACCGCCAATAACACTATAGTCGCTAGGCACCATATATTACAAATTTTAGCATCACTATTATTATAATTTGTATGTGCCACTGAAGACAGGTAACTACATAGTAAAGTACTGTGCATGCCTCTTCAGTGGCACATACAAATCTGTAGTGATGCTAAAATTTGTAATACGTATATGGTGCCTGGTGACATTAGTGTAGTGGCGACTATAGTGTTATTGACGGTAGGTGTAATATGCTGTGTGGAGGGGAGGTGTGAGGTGCTTATTGGCCCGTCACTTTATGGGATGCCAGTGTAACCATTGTATCCAAGCCTTATATTACTCACATTGAGTAGGTGACTTGACTGTAAACAATGTCATGATGAGTGTTTTGATTGGCAGTGTGTTTGTAATGCTGGTGTTTGAGACAATGTTGTAACCAAGGCTAATGGAATAGTAGGGGAGAGTGGGGCACAGTGGGACAAAAAAAAAAGGTGACACTATAACTCCTATATTTCAACAGCTATTACAAAAGTGAAATACTGGGAAGGAACTATTACCATTTAGCATAAATAAGCATATGCAAAATAAATAAGCAACTTGTTTGAAACTGAGGGGAGAGTGTTGTGTCGCCTGAGGTACAACAACAGTCAGAGTTGCATGCTACTTCTGGAATCAGTGTTGTCCCACAGTGCCCCATGTCCCACCGTGCCCCACTCTCCCCTATCCTTGGTTGTAACTGTGGGAAAGACAGAGTGATGTGTGGATGTCAATCTTGCACCGGCTGTGTGGCTTACTTGCTGTCCACTAACAATAAAAGGGAAGACTTATAAGTATGACATTGTTTGAAATTCCTTTAATGCTTATAAATTGAAGTGTGTATCCAACAATGTAAGGAAGAAAGAAACAAGGAAATATGTTTTGGAAGTATGTAAGGTAACATATTCACCCGACCAGAAGTTGTCACCAGAGTAATCACCAGAAAGTTGTGGATCTTGGACGACTGCTTTTGTCTGTACTTGTGTGATTAGCAACTTAGGAGTGAGTACAGGAATATGTGGTGGGAGGTGCAAGGCAAAGCTGCTAGTTGTTTAGTGAGGGAAAAAGTTTGATGGTCTGCATTGCTTATACCTGCCTTTACTTTACATAAGAGGATGAAAAAAATAAGGAAGCTACAAGAAGCCATGAGACCTACACGTGGTAGTTCCTGTTACCTAATGCTACCTACATCCACCTTTCATCCCCATCCCCATCCCCACCTTTCATCCCACGACTGAGTCCATTCCAATCATTTACCACCCTATTTGTGAACCAGTTTTTCCCTATTTCTTTTTTAAATCTACGCTTTTTCAGTTTGAATCCGTTACTTCTAAACTTACTTCTGTTACCTACTACACTTCTTCAGTATCATGAGGTCTTCTGTTTTCTATTGGGTTCCTGTGGGCATGGTGTGTGGACCAATCATGACAAATTCATTATCGCTGTCAGGGAGTGAAGAGAATGAGCTGTGTGGACACTGGGGAGAAGCGGTGAGCCGTGTGGAGGGATGGGGAGGCACACATCACACACACACACACACACACACACACACACACGCACAACAGAATCTATATCATTCTGATGGTGGAAATTATGGTTCTCATGCTTTACATACTAGAAAAAGATTTGTCATGAGAAATGCTCAGTGTGGCAACATTACTCAGTTTGTACCTGATGGAACACTGATGAAAAGTAAAGGAACTATAAATAGATTGTTTCCCAGAATCCATGTGATGGGACGTAATGGGTTCCAGAAGCAAGGAAAACAAGGGGCAAAAATGGACTTCCCTTGCAAACCTGTCTTTCTTTATTAGCAACCATCTTTGTGTCCTTAAACGGAAAATATAAGCTATTGAGTAATTCAGGAAGAAATAAGTTGTATATAATGAGATGAAAACATAGTTCAGTGCCACATCAGTGCCCTAAAAAAGGTTGTCTTTACATAGCATGACACTGTGAGGGGATGACCCTGGTGCGTTGTGGCTGCCTTGGAGCACTTGGGGGGCAGGAAGGGGCGGACCTTGGTATTACATTATGTTACAGTGTTGCCAACTGTACCTAAGTTATTGACCTGGAGACATGAGTAGAATGGCATTTACTCCTTCAAGCTGTCTGACAATATATGTTGTGAATTCGGTGAAAGTTTGAAGATGTGCCTTAATGTACAGTTTCGTACACTAGTAGTAGACAAAAGTAGTCCCTGTGGAAGGAATGAAGTGCAGCTCAAGTGGCACACCACAGATTAAAGATATTTCTTTATTTTCATTTTCGGTATTGGCTATCTTTGTGTTTGCAACACTTGTGAATACAGCCAAGTGCACGGCGGCCGCTGTGAGTTGGTGTGTCGGTGTTAGAGCTGCCTTGTATCTTGCAGGGGAGGGCCGCCCCACACCAGGAGGGCAGCGGCGGCGGCGGCGGCGGTGGGGGGGTGCGTGGACCGGCCTGCCTCTCCTGCCCGAACTGCCCCAAGACCTTCACGGGGCCGGGACGCCACCAGCTGTATGACAGACACGTCATTGTGCACACTGGAGAGCGGCCCTTCAGGTGCCCTCACTGCTCTTACTGTGCCAACCAGCGGTCCAATCTGAGGCGCCACGTGAGGAGCCTTCACCACGGCCAGAACACGGCCGCCGGGGCTCAGCTCTCTCTTCACCAAAACCAGCATTTTGTCAACACTGCACATCAGTCTCACTTCCCTCGAGAAGCAAGCCAGCAAGCTGGTCCTCTCTTGCCTCAAGGGCAGACTCTCTCTAATAGGAGTGTAGAGCAGCAGCAGCAGCAGCAGTATCCCCCGGCCCCTGGCAATGGCTTTCAGCACCAGTTTAGTAGTGCTGGCTCTGCTCCCAGACACTGAGGACGCAACCGTCAGCATCACGTGGGGGAGGAAAGGTAGTTTGGATGCTGGATGCTCAGCAGGGATGTTATTTACCAAAAAAGAATTGCCATAGGTGTGATAAGTTAGAATGCGTAAATGTTGTGATCGCTACCATGTGTGACAGTGGTGACAGTCTCGGGTCTCGGCTGCCGTGTTGCACTGCCATCAAATACAAAAAGGCAACGTTCAGCACACTTGTCACATTGTGTGTGAACAGATGGTGAAAAATAAATTGAGATTGCCATTATTTTCCTCTATTTTCTCTCTAAAAAGTAATACTAAGACATCTGTATTGAAATTTTCCTTGATGCATAGTTATTCAAATTTTACTTCAGAATGGTGGAGGTATGTGTACATACATACATACATACATTAGTATATACAGAAGGTTGGTTTGATATATGTTTCAAGAATTACTCTTGGGAGCACTTTATTACCCTCACACTGACACACACTGTGGAGGAAAAGGATATGTAATAAACTTTGCACCTCAAAAGTTTGTGGTTCAGCATGAGATATAATTATTGGAGGGCAGATACTGCTGCAAGCACTCTAAGGAGGTCCTGGCTGAGTGTAGCTGTGTTTTCCAGGGCTTGGCTGTTCGGCTGGGAGACGTGGCGTCGTTGGTGTGCCCGGTGTGCGGCAAGGCCTTTGGGGGCCGCAACCGTCGACAGATTCTGGAGAGACATATCGCCACTCACACGGGCCACAAGCCCTACACCTGCCCCCACTGTCCCTTCCGCTCGTCTCGGCAGGACACCCTCAAAATCCACATAGCCAGGATGCACAAGGACTTGGTCGCGGGAAGCAGCGGTCAGGGGCCGCGGGAGACCCAGCCCAGGATGAGAAACAGTAGCCCTCGAGCCCTTAGAGACCTTATGCTTTTTGACCATGGAAGTATATTACATGATGTCATGATGCAACAGAGGGAGACGCCCCAGCAGAGGGAGGGTGCGCACCAGCCAGCCCAGACCTTGGCGGCCGCTGTCCACCAGGGACGACCGGGACACTAAAAGGCAATACTGAGGTGCAGGAGAGGCTGCATTCTTCCCTACCAGCCAGTGTCCATGTAACCCATGTTGTTCATCTCTTGTGTGCATGATGTTGAGAGTTACTCCTGAGTGGAGAGTCTTGTGTCTGTGAAGGGGAGGTTTTGATGGTGATAGGAAGGATTGCTATGAGGAAGTGCTAAGGCCTGTCTTGGGTGTGTTGCAGGGAATGCGGGCTGCTCCGGCGCTGGGAGGAGATGGCATGCTCAAGGTGGCCTCAGTGGTGTGTCCGGTGTGCCAGCGGCTCTTTACCGGAAAGAACCGCAGACAGCACTTGGAGAACCACATCCTAACGCACACTGGGGAGAAGCCATTCCCCTGCCCCCATTGTAACTATCGCTCAAGTCGCAAGGACACTCTGCATTCTCACCTGCGCAAGTGGCACCCCTTACAAGACTAGCCTCGGTCCCCTCACACTGTGACTCACTGACAGCCAGCCTATCAAAGCAAGGTGTTTGTTTTGTTGCAATGGAGATATTTTTATTGCAATGATAGTTCAATTAAGTTTTCACCATAACTTTGAATGTCTCAGATCGGGAGACTTTGGGAAGAAGAAAATGTTTATCTGATACACAAAGTGCATAAATCTTATATAAAAGGTTATTTAAATTGACATGAAAGAGTGGCAAGATAGTCCCATGTGATCTTGTTTCCACCTTGTCATTCCATCAGCCAGGCACTATGAGATGGAATTGGTACTTGTCTTTGTGTTACCTAAGTCTCAGTCCATGGATCACTAGGCACTGTTTGGGCTGAACACTTCCACCACCAAAATGTTGGCTCTGGTTGGCTGGAGGACCTGGAGCCAGTCTTTCATATTGGAATAAGCTGTCTGTTAAGAATGTGAAGAAGTTTGTATTTGAGATTGTATTGTACATTATTTGTTTGAAGATAACTTAATAAATCATACCTATTCTCTCATGTAGTATCAGTCTGTCTTCTTTGAAATGATTTCCTGACTGTGTGTCTTTGCTGGAAAAGTTTGTCTTATGAGGAAAAGAAAAATCGCAGTCTAGTTCTGATTGAAATGCATGAACTGTTGTATCTGTTTTCTTGTCTATATTTCCCACCACTACCACTATCTGCTGCTGACTCCTTCAGACGGCCTGCACTGGCTCAGAAAGATCTTGCCCGAGGCCACCACAGTGTTACAGAAACAACAGCTAGAGTCTTCTTTTTTTTTTAACAAGGCAAATTTTTATTCTATCTTAAGGTCTCATGCTTAAAATGATGCCAATATTTACCTGTTAATATGGCTTACTATGATAAAATACAGCTGAAATTTAGAAAAAGCATAGTATTCCCTTCTCCTGACATCAAATATCAGTCAGTAAGCAGCAAGGGGTCAGGATTTTGGCCTTGTTAAAGAAAATAGACTATAGTCATCAACCTCTACATCTTCTCTCACGGAGCTGTGTAAACATAAACAATGAATGCCTCTGCAGACACTACTTTACCAGGACATATCTAGAAAAGTCTTATGGAAATCTGATCTTAAGTGTATCACATTAAAACCTAGCTGTATATTTCCCCAAAAATTATAGTGGAACCGTAAAGCACGAAGGTGAATCACGGAAACCCAGGAGGCGACTGATGGCTGCGAGGGGTGTGGTGAATGCTTTGTGGTATGAAACAGGAACTGGACACGAACTGTACAGGAACTACCACGTGTAGGTCTCGCGGCCTCTTGTAGCTTCTTTATTTTCATATATTCTTATTTAGGTTAAGATAGAAAATGTGCTGTAGCCTATGTGGTGTTAGCAGTAAGAGTAAGAGTCTGCTGTGACCACCAGGAACTGACCCCGTGTTCCTTGGCAGGTGGGGGCTGTGACCGCCGGTGGGGCCATGGAGGCGGCTGTGCTGGGACCCTCGGCCAGCCCCCTGGTGCACCCTTGCCACGTGTGCGGCAAAGTCTTCAACCGAGCCTATAATTTGAAGACCCACCAGCTTACTCATACAGGAGAGAGACCATTCACGTGTTTGTTTTGTCCATACCGCGCTGCACTCAAGGGGAATGTCACCAAGCACATGCAGGGGCGCCATGCTGACAGACTCCCCGTGCCAGGTACTAGTGTTGAGGGGCAGAGTATCCGTCACATCACCCTGGCTGACCTCATGGCCACGGCAGGGAAGTTTGAATGATTTACCAGATTGCCTTTGGTGGTGTGTTGGTAGGAGAGCCTAGGGATGGTGACAGCCAGGCCATTCCCCTCAAGCCTCATGGCACCATCCATGGCACCACCATCACCATGACAAAATGGTTCACCAGAATGACAACAAAGCCTGGCCTGGGTGTTCTTGGCACTTATGGAATACAAACTGTGTGTTGATGTCAGTGCAGACCCAAAGTCTTACTGAAGCACGACTTATCTTTCCTGCAGGCTGGGGAATCATCCGGCGCCACCCTTTGCCACCTGGCGACGCGCCTGCCCAGCCGTGTAATGCAGCTCTCGGGGCCACTGCAGGGCCGGGCTGCGGCCAGTGAGGGGGCTCAGGCCTGCCCTCACTGCGGCCGCTACTTCCTGCGCCCCGTGGATTTAAGCCGACACCTGCGCACTCACACCGGAGAGAAGCCGTTTGCGTGTCCCCACTGCTCCTTCCGCAGCGCCCAGAGTGGCAACGTGTACAGACACATCAAGATGAAACATGTGGAGTTTGCTGCGGCCGCCACACAGTGAGCGCCTGGTGTCTCAGATGCACGAACTTGTCGCTGCTGTTTTTCTGCCAAGTTCTGAGCTACAGTCTTTTAACTCTGGGCCACTACCGTCATAAACTCCCTGTGCATATTCACTGGCAGTTAGAAGTCAGAAATCTATTAAAACAAAATTGTTTCTGTAAGTGAATTATAAATCAGGTAATGTTTGGAACCAGGTTCTTATGGCAGCTGATATTGCTGACTATTTTGATTTCTCTCTGTTGTAGGTAAGCCCAGGGAGTGGTGGTAATGGTGGTGAGGGAGGGAGTGGGGGCGCCCTGCTCCCGTACAATCACCAGCAACAACCTCAACACCAACATCGTCAAGAAGAACACCAACACGAGCAGCGGCACCGACAGCAGCAGCAGCAGCCCCAGGAGCAGCAGCAAGTAGACATTGCTGACTACCAGCAGCTCATTGACGGCAGAAAGCAGTATGCGTGCCAGTTTTGTGGTAAATGGTTTACCACGCCCTCAAAGGTTGTCCGCCATGAAAGAACTCACACGGGTGAGAGGCCGTACCAGTGTTCACACTGTCGCCTGTCCTTCAACCAGCGAGAAATACTAAAGCGGCACCTCAGATGTGTCCACAAGATTACCACCGCGTGGTGATGACGTGACTGTGGTGGTGGTGTGACTGTGGTGATGGAGAGTCTGGTGTGGTGATGACGTGACTGTGGTGGTGGAGTCTGTGGATCGTGGTGAGGCCTGTGACGGGTGTGTGCCTGTGGGGGCTAACGGTTACTTGTAAAGGTCACTCACCATTACCAAGAGTTCCACTGTTGGCAGTAAGACCAGCAGACTGAAGTGCCCATATAAGAACACTTACATTAAGCTTATATATTTTGTAAGTCCCTTGCAATGTACACAATCTCAGGAAGGCTTTAATTAGAGGCTCAGCACCTTGAGCTTCAGGTATTAGACATAGTGCTTTTGCAGACTAGCATGTCATTTACATGTACAGTGTATGCCAAAGGAAAGGGGAAGAATACTCCCAGGAGGAAGGTGCATCGGCCTTGCAGGGTTGTCACGGGAGGGAGGGAGATCCATGTTGCCTTAGTGAGTGTCGTGTGAGCCGCGGGGGACTGGTTGTCCCTGCCCAGGACCAGGACTTTGAATGTCACGAAGGATTGGAATCAGGACTTTGTTTTGTGCTGTTTATGGATTTCTTTATCAATCTTTACCTGGTTACAAAACATTTATCATGTTAAGTATAAACATGTTCTCGGTGAATATTATTGTTAATTTTGTTTCTTTTTTTGCATTTCCTCTGGGAATAAATTTTTCTTTTTCTTTTTCTGATTGTTAAAGAAAGTTTGTAAAACACTTCAAAGTGACGACCAGCACTCAGGGAAGCCGAGCCAAGCACCACTCAGCCTCGCCAGAGTGTGGCGCGGGGTGCAAGGCAAGGCCGTTATGTTGATTTTTTTTGCCTTCTGAAGACATGGATCTCAGAAATACAGATGAACGTCAGAATTCTCAGTTTTTGTTAGTTGATGTCAAGCATCCTTTTTTTTTTACATTTTCCTTGCATAGTTTGTGTTGAGTCATTGACATGAGTTCATGAGTTGCCTGAAGTGCAGTGCAATAATCTGTCATGGTGATGACAGTACAGTGAAGGAGAGATTGTTTTATTTTGTTGTTTTGTGGATTCATAAAAGATGGCTGACTCAAAGTGTTATTCTTTCATCCTTCATTGCACTTCAACCCTTTGCAATTCTTTTTGTATACTTTTTGTTATATAAAAAAAATGTATTTATTCATCCTGGAAGACTATCATGAAGTAAGACCACTTAACAAGGCAATGGTGAGTACCCCATGAGTGAGTAGTTAGTGGTAAGGGGTGTCACCCAGCAGTGTTCATGACCTAGTTCATGACTGGACGGCAGGATTGATTGATTTAATGCCCAAAAGGGGAAATGTGCCAGACATCAGAGGTCATATGGCACTATGGCAAAGCATACAAAGAGGAGGGGCTATAGGGAAATAGTGAAATGGTGAAGGAACTGGATGGCAGGAAGGGGTGGGGGTCTTTGGGGCACCGAGGGTTGTGTGCTGCAGGGCAGGTGCAAACACAAGGATCTCACCATAAGGGATAGGACACATTTATTTTTGTTTTCAGAATGATCTTGGTGCCAATGTTACCAATGTTACTTATGTATTCAGCATCCAGCAAGAAAAACAATTTTAAGTCTGCCATGATTAAAGAGACTCAAGGAACCTCAAATTTTCAAGTTTTAGAAAGTTATATTTCTGGATTCAGTGTAGGGTGTGTGAGGGGCGGAGGGCGGCAGCAAGTGCTCGTTACCGTCTCCCTGTGACTGACACCACTGTTCCCTACAGGCCGGTGTCAGCGAAACCAGCAGTGGTGGTGGAGGAGGAGGAGGTGGTGGTCCTCGCTGCGACTTCTGCGGGAAGGTGTTCCGGTGGCCTTGCCTGCTGCAGCGCCACATTCGGATACACACAGGAGAGCGGCCCTACAGCTGCCCCCACTGCCCCTACGCCGCCGCTCAAAAGTTTGATGTGACCAAGCACATTCTTGCCCTGCACCTCGACCAGATCCACCCCCAGCACCCCCCGTAGGTTGCCTCCAATGCCTCGGCCCTCGGCTTGTCCTGACCGCGGCCTCGGGTCATTGCAATGCCTTGGCCCGGCCAGGACTCATGTGAATTATGTGATGATTTGTAACAAAGAATCATGGCACTATTATAGTAGCTCCACATACTACAGAAACTCATTAAATTGCTCTCATAATTTGAAGTGTGGTGTAGGTATGAGATATTCTGGCAACACTCCATTGTAGTGTGAGTGTATCTCTCCCTGACACCAAGCAGCTGTTGTGTGTGGCTCGTAGAGGGAAGGCTTGCTGCCATCCTGCCATCCTGCCTGCATCATGCGGGACAGCCTTCATGCAGCCATGGTGGTGGTGGTGGTGGTGGTGGTGTGGTGGTACATACAAATGCACTAAATGGCTGACAAAAACGTTTAAGGGAAATTGGAAATTTTTGCGACTTCGTACAAAACATGATAACTTGAATGCTAGTAATTGAAGTACTACAGAGACGTAAAAGTCCCAGGGAGTGTGCCTTACCATTCAAAGGTAATAAAGGGTTTATCAATTGATAAAATATATTCATTTCTATAAAATTGAATGTGATATTCAATTCTATCTTGTTTCTTTTTGGAAATGAATATGATCTATAATATTATAACCATGGCTGCATACTAGTCATAGTTTTTGCCTTGATGGAGATGATTGTGGTGCATAGATGTCTGCGAGAAGTGGCTTGTTTTGGTCCAATATCAGTGGGTTTGTTGATACTGCTACATGTTACAAATATTTCCAAGCTTCTTGTTATTTTTCTCATCCATTTTCTGTGGAAGCAGGAGACTGCCTTCAATGGCAATATTGTGGCCTTGCTTATCACTGTTAGCACTGGCTTGGTGGCGTCAGGCTGCCGTTTGACTGTTGGATTACTGATGGTGGTCTCTCCTCTCACAGATCGCACTGAATGACTTGCTGTTGGCTGGCGGGCCACAACACCTTCAGGAAACCCAGCACAAACAGGCCAAGAAGGTCCAGTGTTTTATCTGTGGCCACAAGTTCCGCTGGGAGTGGCTGCTGAAACGCCACATGCGAACCCACACTGGTGAAAAGCCCTTCTCTTGCCCTTACTGCCCCCACCGCGCCAACCGCCGGGAGGGCATTCGCAGCCACGTCCTCCACCGCCACCACAAGCTGGAGGCAGCGCGGGGCCAGGCACAGTGACCACTCATAACAACATAAGAAAATAAGAACCTCTTTCCCTATACGTATTTCCCTTTTGGTATTGCCTCGTCCCTCTATATCCTGTGGTGTCTCAAGAATCACCATCATCTGTCTTAACTGAGCGACGGTTCTCTGACTTTCTATAGAGGATAGTAACTGGGTAAAATATCCAGTACTCTTAAGGTGCCTCGACCCTCTAAAATATCGTGTTATAAGAACATAAGAAAATAAGGAAGCTACAAGAGGCCGCGAGACCTATGCGAGGTAGTTCCTGTCATCCCATGCTTTTGGTACAGTTCGGTCAATCAGGACACTGCGAGACTCGACGGACTTAAGGGATCAGGGAAGGGACAGACTGTTGGCTGAAGGGAATATAAGGGATCCATCGTCTGTGTGGAAGTTGAAAAGATTGAAGAAGATATTTGATTGACTAAGAAATCCTGGAAATGTTCAGAGTCTTGCATCATTCTTTTGTAATTTTCTATATGGTTATGTGTGTGTAGTGTTGTACAAATGTATGTGATTCAAGGTATGAAGGAGACACATTATTACTGGGCTTCATAGGCATCATTGCTGTACCTAGCTTACTGTATTCGTAAGAAAACTTAACATTGAATAAGCAAAGGAGTATGATAATGTTTGCTCTTTTCTGATAATGATGTTTTCAGTAAAGTGTTTGGAACAACTTTTATTTTAATTCTCCAGTGGAATCTAAGCATTCTGATTTGCAACGACCTCCATCTTAGAGGAGGAGGAGGAGGAGGAGGAGGCTGTTGGTGATGATGATGAGGAGGAAGAGAGGAGTAAGAGGAGAAGGAGGAGGAGGGTACAGAATAAAGAAATGAAACAACAAAAGCATATTCCAAGGCACTCAACATGTTATCATTTGGTAAGTGTTGTGAGGAAAGAGAGAACTGTGACAAAAATAACTTGAAACAAATACATACCTATCAAAGCCATGAAAGCTGTGTGTGTGTGTGTGTGTGTGTGTGTGTGTGTGTGTGTGTGTGTTGTGGAGTGCAGCAACGTGATGAAGGTCATTGGAAGACTGGTAATCATACATTGAAGAAGGTAAAATGAGGACTTGTAGGTAATTTGGGCTCATCCTTCCGGCAGATGAATGCGGCTGGCGGCTCACCCAACAGCAGTGGTAGCAAAATGTACCCTTGTGAGGTGTGCGGTCACGTGTTTAAGTGGCCGTACCTTTTGGCCCGCCACTACCGCACTCACACTGGGGAGAAGCCGTACCCCTGTCCGCACTGCACCTACCGCACCACACGCAGGGAATACCTCAATCGCCACATGCTCTCCTACCACCCTGCGTTGTTGTCGGGTGCGGACGATGATGTGGCGTGAGGTCAGTGTCTCCATTGGGGTTGGGTTTTGGGTTGTGAAGGGGACGTGCAGAGGGCATGGGGAAAAAAAGGTGTTCTCCATTTTCCTGCCGTCAATAACACACTATAGTCGCCACTGCACTAATGTCACCAGGCGCCATATATTACAAATTTTAGCCTCACTACAGCTTTGTATGTGCCACTAACCCCTTCACGCCCAGATCTTTCCTTTGCTATAAAAAATTGTCTGTTGTTAGCCATAAAACTATGAAAAGTAACTGAATATACCAAATTAGTTAGTCGACAAGGATACTAAACAGGTCATATCTATAAAATATTGCTTATATTCACTAAAAATCATCTAATGGTAGCCAAATTACAACTGAAATTACGTTCTGAGCCTCAAGGGGTTAACCTGTCACTTGCTTGGGGCCTTATAATGATGCATATTCATTTTGTTCATGGACTCGTGCAGCTCTTCACCCACCTTTCTTTTGGGTCCATATTCTCTCAACTCGTAACTCTTTATGTGTGTGTGTATTTGCATCGTTGTGAAGGCAAACAAATGAGGTATTCCATGGTACATCCCAGGAATCAGCTTCACAACACAGTGAAGGATGAGGGACTATTAGCTGTGTGTTTCTTCAGCTTTGTTGCCACACACTCCGGCAAGTCAGTGGGAAATATGGAAGAATGCATTGGCGTAGTTAGGCCTGGGCATTGGAGGCTGTAACCGCGAATGTTTTATGAATAGCCCCGGATCTCAAATAGCCTTGCTTTTTTTTCTTTACTAAAATAAGATAAGTTTTGACTGGGGCCAAAACAAAATTATAGTAAGACTAAGAAACAAGAGATTTGGTTAGGTGTTACTTGGCGTATGCTGATGGCATCCTTTTTATGAACAGGACATGAGAGAGGTGGAGAGAATAGTGGAGATGAGGAGTGAAACAGACAGATGAGACACCAAAAGACCTACTGGAGAGGTGAAAAAGACAATATCAGATGAACAAGATCGACACAGAGCTATCACAGTTTTGTCACAGTTCAAAAGGAGCCCTTAATTTGTCACACAATAGAAGCAGAAGTTATAAGACCAGGGTTGGTCAGATTTCAGTATTGAACAAAGCATTGGCAATATACAATATTCGACAACGAATATTCCGGGAGACGAGAGTTCCCGGTACCCCGAGATGGACCTCCACCCATGGCTTTCCCCCTCCTTCATATCCCACCACAAGATAAGTCTCCTGTACACTATGGCCATTTGATTTACCCGGGGCTTAGACAAGTCAATTACATTGTGGGTAAGTGAATGGCATTTTTCAACATAGAACACATTCTATGCGGGACCCTAGTGGACTAGATTAAAAATACTGCAAATGGGATTTGCATTTTTTTTCGGTGTTTCCTATATTATTCATTCATGAAAGTATGACTAAAGGTCAGAAAACATATATTAGGGAAGGATACTAAAGGTCAGAATTTTTTTTTTTTACTGTCAAGTTATGCAGAGAAACATTATTACATAGCTACTGTGCTTACTTTGTTTTTGACCCTTTGAATGTAGTGTTGAGGGCGGCAGCATGCTCGGCGGAACAACTGGCGTCTGAAAGCTCTGCGTATACAACCTATACAGTAGAAACTTCATTTAACAGACAAATTCAGCCAAGCATAGTTCCATTATTTCAAGTTTTTCGCTAAATCAAGAGATCTATCGTTTGCATCTAATGGTTAATTCTTGAGGGGTCTGGGGTGTGTTTGGTGAGGAGAATGAGAGGAAAGCATTTGAAGTGTTATGAAATACCTTGGCTTGTTCTTTGACTAAATTAATTTTGACAGAATAATTGAGGAGCAAGCAATCAGGAGTGACTGCGTGTTATCTGTCGTTGGCTGGAAATCTAACTGCGGAATCTTGTTTCAAATGAAATAACTACAACTAGGCGTGTACTCACATGAACTGTGGGGTTTAAATGTTGATGCAGTGATCCTTGTGACTGCTGGGCAGTACCCGGGGCTGGCGTGGGGTAAGGTCTTATGCAACGGGTGGTGAATATAATGAGGTTTCATTACAGACACCTATACCATCTGCCTGTCATTGTTATTCAGTGTTGTGTGATACATTTGCTTCGTGATGGTCTGGGTGTTGATATCATTCTGTGAGGAGTTTATGAGTGGCTACTGATCTGTGAAGGACCGGTATTCCTGGACAAAAGGAAGCCCAGGATTGTGTGGCGTTGTTTGTGAGCAGCCCGCTGAGTGGCAGCACAGTTCCTTCCCTCACCCGGTGTTGCTTCCCACAGGCCCACCACCACCTGGCCTCCCCGAGCAAGCTCTCCCCAACTGCCGGCAGCCACCACTGCCCCATGTGTGGCAAGACCTTCAACTTCGCTTCCCTCCTGGCTCGCCACATGAGGATCCACACGGGAGAGCGGCCCTTCCCCTGCCCCTACTGCAGCCACCGCGCCAACCAAAAGTCCAACCTGCAGATGCACATAAGGACCAACCACGGCTTTGTGGCCTACCCGGAGCCCCCGCCACCCTGAGGACCCGGCTCAGCGGCCGCCTGTGTGGGCCGCTGGCAAGGCTGATCAACCAAGGCACACAGTCTTTGTAGTCTTACTGAACACATGAGACTGTTTTGCTCTGATGTCAAAGAAGAATGTGTGCAGGAAATATTGATGGGCTTTTATGGATCTCAAATTAGATCATCAACTACTTTTATATATTTGTCAGTGTATTTTTATGGAAATATTATTGGTTTGCAACTTATGTTCTGCAAATTAAAGTTCTCCTGGTTGTATATGTTGCTGAAATATTTTTGAGAAATTCTTATTTAGAGTTGTCCCTCAGTGATAAATAATTATGAACACGATTGTATCTTATCTTTGCGCCTGCAGAGGGTAAGGAAGATATGTTTGTTGCCACCCTTCCATGCCATCACTGCCACCACCATCAACATTCCCGTCTCTGTGTCACATTGAAGGTTGTGAAAGAGTGAACTGACAGAGCGGCTCTGCTGATTCCACTGGCCTGCAAAACGGGGTGGAGTCAGTTCGTAGACAAGTTGTTTCGTACGCCAGCAGATTCGTACACCAATTTTTTTCTTCGTAGTCTATATGAAACCATAGTCGTTTCAATTATAGTCACGAAACAACTAACAAAACCTGGGTACGAAACAACTTGTATACGAAACTCCCTGTAACAAGCAAAACACCCGCTGTTATGTGATTTGTTTTCACTGTAACCATTTTGAAGTAGGACAATGTATAACATATATGCTTAAAATGAAAGTAATTTTGGGAAAAATATCATAGTTTTTTACTTTTTTCCCCACAAAGAACATGTTGGGTGGCACTGAGCACAAAGCAGATGGGTCAGAAACACAGGAAGTCACTGCACATCCTACACAGACAGGACAATAGTGCAAATGGACTTCAACTTTACACAAAATGATAAATCTACAAATCCTCAGCAATATTTTCAAACACTCTTTTCGCTCATAGGTAGTCATCATCCTATTGCATTTTGATACTTCTATGTTTTTTTTCCGTAGCCATTATTTTCTCCAGTTTTTTGGTTTACATTTTCATGATAGTGTGGCCTATATGCTCACACAGGCAGTAGGCTACATCATTCAGGCGCCGAGTGAAGTGAAGTGAAGTGAAGTGAAAGTGAAATGAAGTCAAGGTAATGCTCTACTCTTATTTCATTCTATAGAAGATGTTTTTTTCTTACTTTTTTTATAATATCACCCTACTTTCATGAGAAGATACATACTCTCTGCATAATTTATTTCATCAACAATGTAAAGTATATTCTCTATCTATGCCATGGTCTTAAGGCAGTGCATTTTTTAAGTTTTTTAAGCAAATCTTACTGGGCGACATTCTTTGGATAGCCAGAAAGGTAAAGGCCTACCTGTTAAAATATATTTTTTTGGATACATCAACTTCACCCTTTTGTATGTTGTGTATAAATAAAGATCCTATGCAGTAATAAGAATGCACTTCTGGATCTAACACACAGATAAGATGAACCATTGTATCCAGGAAGGATTTTATGAACAAATATCTTGTCGCCCAGTAGCTTAAAATTGTTCTTACTGGGCGACAGTTTTTCATCACTGGGAGACATTTTGGTCGCCCAGTTAGCATGTTAAAAAATGCACTGTAGAGGAGAGCAGGGCAGGTTGCATCGAGGGTAGGTTGCATCATTGCCTCTTAACTCGCATGTTATCACACGTACATCGTCTTAATACTACTACTACTACTACTACTACTATAAACTACTACTACTACAACTAC
This sequence comes from Chionoecetes opilio, assembly GCA_016584305.1. Taxonomy (NCBI): domain Eukaryota; kingdom Metazoa; phylum Arthropoda; class Malacostraca; order Decapoda; family Majidae; genus Chionoecetes; species Chionoecetes opilio. Next base: position 568,767 of record JACEEZ010008090.1, read on the forward strand.
AACAATAATAATAATAAAAAAAGTTAATGCGAGTTAGAGGCAATGATGCAACCTACCCTCGATGCAACCTGCCCCGCTTTCCCCTACTCCAGTGGCCGAGTGGATGGGAGCCGAGCACCAAACCCTGCCAGGACCGCACTCTAACAGCCTCTCATTGTCTCCTGCAGGTGTATGCGGCTCCTGTTCCCCCGGGCAGGGAGTCTCCACACGTATGTCACGTGTGCCATAAAAGATTTTGGTATCCCTCCCACCTGAAGCGCCACCTCCTGATCCACACCGGGGAGAAGCCCTATTTCTGCTCCACCTGCCCCCAGCGCTTCAATCAGAAAGTCCACCTCAAGCTCCACATGTATTCCCATCACAAGAGTGTGGAGCAGGGGTGGGAGAGGCATGAGGGAGGGTGCGAGTGATGAGATGAGGTGGAGGTTAGGGAAAGCAGTGCACAGAAGGGTGGCAGAGGCGGCAGGAAGATGCTGTCGCCAGTGGATAAGCAGTGCCGTCGTTTCTAGCCTTTTGGGGTCCTATGCAAAATGCTGTTTGGGGTCCCTATTTTATAAAACTATGGTGGGGGGATTCCATGGCCTCTAAGGTGGTCTGGGGGCACGCCTTTAATATTTAAATGCATCAATCTGGTGCACTTTAAGAGGAAAAGAGATTAGATGGAAAAAAAAGAAGCAAATACAGGCAGCTTGGGGGCCCCTTGGTGGCTTCGGGGGCCCCTTGGTGGCTTCGGGGGCGCCTTGGTGGCTTCGGGGGCCCTATGGAACCGCGTAGTTTGCATATAGAATGAAACAGCCCTGTGGCTAAGGGAAAGTCAAGGACACAGAGAGTTGTCTTGAATGACGGGAGACATCTCGGCAGGGAAAGGCTGAGTGATACCCAATCATCAGCCTGACCAATGGGCTAAAGACCTCTCAATAATCTCTTCCAGGACACTAGTTTGGCTCATGGTATAGATGAATTCTCCTCCAACACTAGATATAATTGGTGATTACTTTTGTTGGGAGAAAAACAATCATAACACTCATGAAGGGAAGGGTAGCGTTAGGGTTGTTCACCGACACAGAACAAACTACTGATGACGACCTACTTCCCGACACGATCCTTCAAATGCTGTGAAATAAGATTATGAAAAGAGAATGTTTCAGATGTGTAGTAAATCTTTAGGCCAAAAGATGTCTTGAAGATTTTAAGCATACTGTTACCTTATTGTGATTATGTACACTTATAAGATTTTTATCAACTGTAATGTAAGATGTAGAACATACCTCAAGTGTGTGTGGGTGTGTGCGTGTGTGTGTGGGTGTGGGTGTAGTGTGTGTGTGTGTGTAGGTGTAGGTGTGTGTGTGTGGGTGTATTGTGGGGGTGTGGGTGTGGGTGTGTGGGTGGGTGTGGGTGTGGGTGTGGGTGTGGGTGTGGGTGTGTGTGTGGTATTTAGCTTATCTAATCAGAACTAGTGACTATATAGTTACCCTTCATTATGCCTTGGATGTGTACTCCCGCTGCTGCTGTTGTTGTGTGATACTTTGAACATAAGAACATAAGAACTTTGAACATAAGAAAATAAGGAAGCTACAAGAGGCCGCGAGACCTATACGTGGTAGTTCCTGTTGTCCTCTTTGTGTTTGTGTCACCTCACTGATGATGCTACGACTAACAGGGACATGGAGACACCTCACAGGATTAACTCAGCGAAAATAAACAAATAAAGAATTCTGGAATCACTCTAGTTTGATATTTACTGAAGCTTTTATCTGCTGTGGAAATAACATGTCGGGAAAGAGGAGAGGACGTACTGAACATATTTTTTAAGAACATAAGAACATAAGGAAGCTACAAGAGGCCGTGAAACTTACACGTGGTAGTTCCTGTTACTTAATACTACCTACATCCACCTTTCATCCCCATCCATGAAATTGTCTAGCCTCCTTTTAAAACTTTTCTCTGTCTTACCTGAAGTACCTCAAACAATGGCAAAATAATTCAACATAAGGAACAGGGTTTTTACAGTGTCACCTTACCGTAGATAACACTATAGTCGCCAGTCACTTGCCACTGCACTAATGTCGCCAGGCACAATATATTAAAATTTTAGCATCACTACAGACTTGTATGTGCCACTGAAGACATGTAGTGTGATTTACATAATATAAACTACTGTGCATGCGTCTTCAGTGGCACATAAAAGTCTGTAGTGATGCTAAAATTTGTAATATATTGTGCCTGGCGACATTAGTGCAGTGGCGAGTGACTGGCGACTATAGTGTTATCTACGGTAGTGGAGAAGTAGCTAGTGGTAGTAAAAGCTTGTAGTGGAGTTGTGACAGAAGGTAGTAGCTTGTAGTGGAGTGTTGTGACAGAAGGTAGTAGCTTGTAGTGGAGTTGTGACAGAAGGTAGTAGCTTGTAGTGGAGTTGTGACAAGGTAGTAGCTTGTAGTGGAGTGTTGTGACAGAAGGTAGTAGCTTGTAGTGGAGCTGTGACAGAAGGTAGTAGCTTGTAGTGGAGTGTTGTGACAGAAGGTAGTAGCTTGTAGTGGGATGTTGTGACAAGGTAGTAGCTTGTAGTGGAGTGTTGTGACAGAAGGTAGTAGCTTGTAGTGGAGTTGTGACAGAAGGTAGTAGCTTGTAGTGGAGTTGTTGACAGAGGTAGTAGCTTGTAGTGGAGTTGTGACAAGGTAGTAGCTTGTAGTGGAGTGTTTTGACAGAAGGTAGTAGCTTGTAGTGGAGTTGTGACAAGGTAGTAGCTTGTAGTGGAGTGTTGTGACAGAAGGTAGTAGCTTGTAGTGGAGTTGTGACAGAAGGTAGTAGCTTGTAGTGGAGTGTTGTGACAGAAGGTAGTAGCTTGTAGTGGAGTGTTGTGACAGAAGGTAGTAGCTTGTAGTGGAGTGTTGTGACAGAAGGTAGTAGCTTGTAGTGGAGTTGTGACAGAAGGTAGTAGCTTGTAGTGGGAGTGGTTTGTTGTGACAGAAGGTAGTAGCTTGTAGTGGAGTTGTGACAAAGGTAGTAGCTTGTAGTGGAGTTGTGTGACAGAAGGTAGTAGCTTGTAGTGGAGTGTTGTGACAGAAGGTAGTAGCTTGTAGTGGAGTGTGTGACAGAAGGTAGTAGCTTGTAGTGGAGTTTGTGACAAAGGTAGTAGCTTGTAGTGGAGTTGTGGGCAGAAGGTAGTAGCTTGTAGTGGAGTGTTGTGACAGAAGGTAGTAGCTTTGTAGTGGAGGTGATTGTGACAGAAGTAGTAGCTTGTAGTGGAGTTGTGACAAGGTAGTAGCTTGTAGTGGAGTGTGTGACAGAAGGTAGTAGCTTGTAGTGGATTGTGACATATAGGTCTGTATGATTGTGAGGTAGTACTTGAGTGGAGTGTTGTGACAAAGGTAGTAGCTTGTAGGGAGTGTGTGACAGAAGTAGTAGCTTGTAGTGGAGTTGTGACAGAAGGTAGTAGCTTGTAGTGGAGTGTTGTGACAGAAGGTAGTAGCTTGTAGTGGAGTGTTGTGACAGAAGGTAGTAGCTTGTAGTGGAGTGTTGTGACAGAAGGTAGTAGCTTGTAGTGGAGTTGTGACAGAAGGTAGTAGCTTGTAGTGGAGTTGTGACAAGGTAGTAGCTTGTAGTGGAGTGTTGTGACAGAAGGTAGTAGCTTGTAGTGGAGTTGTGACAGAAGGTAGTAGCTTGTAGTGGAGTTGTGACAGAAGGTAGTAGCTTGTAGTGGAGTTGTGACAAGGTAGTAGCTTGTAGTGGAGTGTTGTGACAGAAGGTAGTAGCTTGTAGTGGAGTTGTGACAGAAGGTAGTAGCTTGTAGTGGAGTTGTGACGAAGGTAGTAGCTTGTAGTGGAGTTGTGACAGAAGGTAGTAGCTTGTAGTGGATGTTGTGACAGAAGGTAGTAGCTTGTAGTGGAGTTGTGACAGAAGGTAGTAGCTTGTAGTGGAGTTGTGACAGAAGGTAGTAGCTTGTAGTGGAGTTGTGACAGAAGGTAGTAGCTTGTAGTGGAGTGTTGTGACAGAAGGTAGTAGCTTGTAGTGGAGTTGTGACAGAAGGTAGTAGCTTGTAGTGGAGTTGTGACAGAAGGTAGTAGCTTGTAGTGGAGTTGTGACAGAAGGTAGTAGCTTGTAGTGGAGTGTTGTGACAGAAGGTAGTAGCTTGTAGTGGAGTTGTGACAGAGGTAGTAGCTTGTAGTGGAGTTGTGACAGAAGGTAGTAGCTTGTAGTGGAGTTGTGACAGAAGGTAGTAGCTTGTAGTGGAGTTGTGACAGAAGGTAGTAGCTTGTAGTGGAGTTGTGACAGAAGGTAGTAGCTTGTAGTGGAGTTGTGACAGAAGGTAGTAGCTTGTAGTGGAGTTGTGACAGAAGGTAGTAGCTTGTAGTGGAGTTGTGACAGAAGGTAGTAGCTTGTAGTGGAGTTGTGACAGAAGGTAGTAGCTTGTAGTGGAGTTGTGACAGAAGGTAGTAGCTTGTAGTGGAGTGTGACAGAAGGTAGTAGCTTGTAGTGGAGTTGTGACAGAAGGTAGTAGCTTGTAGTGGAGCTGTGACAGAAGGTAGTAGCTTGTAGTGGAGTTGTGACAGAAGGTAGTAGCTTGTAGTGGAGCTGTGACAGAAGGTAGTAGCTTGTAGTGGAGTGTTGTGACAGAAGGTAGTAGCTTGTAGTGGAGTGTTGTGACAGAAGGTAGTAGCTTGTAGTGGAGCTGTGACAGAAGGTAGTAGCTTGTAGTGGAGTGTTGTGACAAGGTAGTAAAAGCTTGTAGTGGAGTTGTGACAGAAGGTAGTAGCTTGTAGTGGAGCTGTGACAGAAGGTAGTAGCTTGTAGTGGAGTGTTGTGACAGGAGAAGCCACTAGACTCTTCCTTTAGTAGGCTCTGGGCGTGAAGGGGTTAACGTCATATAGTCCCATAATATCTAGTGAGGTTAGACGGTTGATGATACGCTTCCAACTAGGCTAGTCTAGGCTACATATCTATCCAATAAATAAAATAAAATAAATAAATGAAAAAATAGCAAAAAATCCTTCCTACATGTGCAAGTAAAATGTCACAAAACTAGACATGTTACAGTAAAAGAAAAAAAAAAAAAAAAAAAAAAAGGGTGTCTAATAAGCGGCCCTGGTGTCTATAGCCAGGCACCATCATATAACCCCGCCACTACCCCGCCCTCACACTCCAATGCTCCTCGTTACACTCTTATGGATTCTTGTACAGGTACATAAGAACATAAGAAAAAAGGAAGCTACAAGAGGCCGCGAGACCTACACGGGGTAGTTCCTGTGTGTATATAAATCTATCATCTTCATAACGGAAGGAGCGATTATGTCCAGTGCCACATAAGATCCCATTCTGACGCATAAAATGACTGTAATGTTAAATATTTCTGTAAAAATGTCTACTCGGCACAAAAGTAGTGTTAAAAATAGCATAAAAATATCGTTAAAACATCTGGTATCACTGTAGTGTCTTGTGATTCCCTACACCACACTCCATACTCTTCAGCCTTCACAGTATGGGTCTTATCACATAAAATTCTGGGTATTATGTTACAGTTCTGAGATCATTACCAACTTACTAAGGCACGTTTAAAGCTCAGCTCATCACAACACTACCTACAGATCACTCTACACAACCCTCCATTAGAGAGCCGGATACCTACTTGTCTTGGTGATAATAGTGTTCAGGGAAAACAAACACTTGAATCTGTAGTACCTACCTGACTGTTTTCATCATAAAGGTTTTCAGGCCAAAAAAAAAAAGAGAGAGAGAGAGAGAGAGAGAGAGAGAGAGAGAGAGAGAGAGAGAGAGAGAGAGAGAGAGAGAGAGAGAGAGAGAGAGAGAGAGATATTGATATTGATATATTTATTTGGCCATATAGTTTTGTACATATGAACATATTACATATAGTGATAAAGCCAGGTCCAATAAGCCGAAGCTTTTATAGGACCTGAAAGCTATAATACATAATAACATAGCAAGGGACTGGTCAGGCCATTTTGAAAATATAACATTTTATGGATGATAATATGGAAGTTAACAATAGTAAACCAATCATTTTAAATGCATAAAACAAAAAAAAATCTTAATAACCATAAAAAAAATAAAAAAAACACAATATGACATTTATGGTTGTAAAGAGTTTATAAATTTTCATTGTATTTGTCAAGCATGCTTTTTATCAAGTTACGTTTGAAAGATTTTAAGTTTTCATCAGTAATAAAATGTTCTGGTAAGTTGTTCCAGCTTTTAGTTCCTCTTGACAAGATACTCTGTTGTGCATGTGATGTCCTGCACAATGGTATACGTAAATCATGTGGTCTTCGGGTTACATTGTAGGGTATTGCTCTAAAGCCAAGGTCTAAAGGTAAAGAGTGTATGGATTTATGTACAAAAAGATTGGTTTGAAGGAGTATGATATCTGGAAGCTTTAATAACTTGAAGTCTCGGAAAATACTGATGGTATGGTCATAACGATTTTTAGAGAGAGAGAGAGAGAGAGAGAGAGAGAGAGAGAGAGAGAGAGAGAGAGAGAGAGAGAGAGAGAGAGAGAGAGAGAGAGAGAGAGAGAGAGAGAGAGAGAGAGAGAGAGAGAGAGAGAGAGAGAGAGAGAGAGAGAGAGAGAGAGAGAGAGAGAGAGAGAGAGAGAGAGAGAGAGAGAGAGAGAGGAGAGAGAGAGAGAGAGAGAGAGAGAGAGAGAGAGAGAGAGAGAGAGAGAGAGAGAGAGAGAGAGAGAGAGAGAGAGAGAGAGGGGAGAGAGAGAGAGAGAGAGAGAGAGAGAGAGAGAGAGAGAGAGAGAGAGAGAGAGAGAGAGAGAGAGAGAGCAGTCTTTTCCGTGAATTCTACATGGAAATTATCATGGAAATACACTACATATTTTCATGCCACTAAATAGAAGTTCCTGGCAGACAGACCTCAATCTGATATCTATTGCTCATGGTAGGATAACAAGGCGAAAATTCCATTCTATCTTAAGGTCTCATGCTGAAAGTGATGCCTATGTTTACCTGATAATATGGTTAACTATGATAAAATACAGCTGGAATTTAGAAGAAGCGTAGTATTCCCTTCTCCTGGCATCAAATATCAGTCAGTAAGCAGCAAGGGGGCAGGATTTTTCACCTCGTAAAAAAAAAAGTATGAATGCATGTCGTATCATTAGATTTGTAGCCAAGTATGTTACCGTAGATAACACTATAGTCGCCAGTCACTCGCCACTGCACTAATGTCGCCAGGCACAATATATTACGAATTTTAGCATCACTACAGACTTTTATGTGCCACTGAAGACGTGTAGTGTAATGTACATAATATAAACTACTGTGTATCATCTTCAGTGGCACATACAAATCAGTAGTGATGCTATAATTCGTAATATATTGTACCTGGCGACATTAGTGCAGTGGCAAGTGACTGGCGACTATAGTGTTATCTACGGTAAGTACCTATCAGATGTCCTTCAATGCATGCCTTGAAGTAATTTTCCATGCCTTGTAGTTATTATCCATGCCTTGTAGTTATAAGTGATGTCTTGTAGTTATAATCCATGCCTTGAAGTTATTAACCATGCCTTGTAGTTATTATCCATGCCTTGTAGTTATTATCCATGCCTTGTAGTTATTATCCATGCCTTGTAGTTATTAACCATGCCTTGTAGTTATTATACATGCCTTGTAGTTATTATCCATGCCTTAAAGTTATTAGCCATGCCTTGAAGTTATTAACCATGCCTTGTAGTTATTATACATGCCTTGTAGTTATTATACATGCCTTGTAGTTATTATCCATGCCTTGTAGTTATTATACATGCCTTGAAGTTATTAGCCATGCCTTGAAGTTATTAACCATGCCTTGTAGTTATTATCCATGCCTTGAAGTTATTATCCATGCCTTGTAGTTATTATCCATGCCTTGTAGTTATTATCCATGCCTTGAAGTTATTATCCATGCCTTGTAGTTATTATCCATGCCTTGAAGTTATTATCCATGCCTTGTAGTTATTATCCATGCCTTGTAGTTATTATCCATGCCTTGAAGTTATTATCCATGCCTTAAAGTTATTAGCCATGCCTTGAAGTTATTAGCCATGCCTTGTAGTTATTATCCATGCCTTGAAGTTATTATACATGCCTTGTAGTTATTATCCATGCCTTAAAGTTATTAGCCATGCCTTGCAGTTATTAGCCATGCCTTGTATAGTTATTACCCATGCCTTGTAGTTATTATCCATGCCTTGTAGTTATTATCCATGCCTTGTAGTTATTAGACGCCAACCCTGCAAGGCGTCACCGGCCCTAACCTTCTCGCATCACCCCGGCAGGTCACGCAAAACCCGGAGCCCCTGTATGCGTGCCAGACGTGCGGCAAGGGCTTCCTCTACCCCTCCCACCTGGCGCGTCACAACCGGATACACACAGGAGAGCGGCCCTACCTCTGCCCCTTCTGCCACCACCGCTTCGTGCAGGTAGGGCGTGGATATACTATATAGTCTATTTGTTTTATTATGGTAAAAATGCACTAAAGAAGCCACGCCCCCTGCCTCCCCTTCTATTCTATGGGGCAGATGATTGGTCTATTCCTCGTATCATCACTACCAATCACAATATCCTTACTACTTAACAGTATACTTATCAAGTATAGGCGTCCAGCCTCTGGCCCCTTTGCTTTTGGCTCAGTTCTTGCCGCTGGAACGTGGCAGCGACCTCAAAGTGCTTTTAAAATACCTAGTCTACAGAAGTTACAGAGTCTACAACAAGCAACAGAAGTTATTGTAAAACCGAAGTTTATTTAGCTCTAATTAAATCATTACGCTAATTACTCATTAAGGGCTTGTTCTACGCAAAAAGTTTGTTTCACAGATCCCCATTAATTTTGACAGCACTACTCGCATGTCAAAGTTCAGCTCAATCCTACAATATTTAGGAGTAGTTTACGCTAATTACTCATTAAGGGCTTGTTTTACGCAAAAAGTTTCTTGCGACGATCCCCATTGATTTTGACAGCACTACTTGCATGTCAAATTTCAGCTCAATCCGACAATATTTAGGAGTAGTTTTTCACTTTTTGGCGGAAACTTGGTTTAACGGGTCTTATGGTAAGCGGCAGCGAGCGAAGCGAGCTCCCAATTAATTATTTGTCATATATCAGATCAAATGATGTTGTTGGGTCGTTGCCTTCCTGTAACGGCACCCATTGGTTTTGTTTTCCATGTTTTCTATTATTTTGTTACTGCTGCTTTTGTATTGTATTGTAAGATGCTTATTGGAAGAGTCAAGAGCATAGAGGGAATGGATAATTTGTCATTATTCTATATATTCCTTCTGCCACCACTAGAGTCTCTTGATAAACATATATATATAAAAGGTATATATAAAGGTACTATATAAGGCTATATGAAGGTACTCTAGCCACCACCGCTTCGTGCAGAAAGGTCACCTCAAGAACCACATGAGGGCACATCACAACGAGGACGAGGACAGAGCCAGCGCCGCGGCCGAGGAGGTGGAGAAGACCGAGGAGGTGACGCTGGTTGGAGGCTCGGCAGGGGCGGCGGGACACACGGGCTGACGCGGCGGGGGAACAGCCTGGCCCTTCCATAATTATGAGTTAAATGAATAAACTAATTCCTAGTAGCTGTAGAATTTACTTATTTATATCTTGATTTATACCGTAAGTACATAAAGAACATAAGAACATAAGAAAATAAGGAAGCTACAAGAGGCCGTGAGACCTACATGTGGTAGTTCCTGTTACCTAACACTACCTACATCCAGCTTTCATCCCCATACATGAATTTATCCAGCCTACCTTTAAAGCTCTCTAATGACTCGCACTAACTACCTGTCCTAATTAGAGAGCTAAAATAGGCTGGCATAGGCCTAAACACGGGGTAAGCGCTTGCTACTATGGCAGAGAATGGAAAAATTGTTACTGCTTCATGGGTAACAGCTTCTGAGGCCAAATAGGGAGGTGGATGTAGTGTCAGAGACTAACTGAAGAGAGCAGTAGAGTTCTGACCGCTGCCGGCCTCTTGGTGAAGGAAATATGAACAGTGTGACAAACTGGCACAACCAATCAACCCATGGGACAACCAGCCACGGTCTCCCATACTGCAAGTATTAACCCCTTCACTCCCAGATCTTTCCTTTGATATATAAAATTGTATGTTGTTAGCCATATAATTACGAAAAGTGACTAAATAAACCAAATTAGCTAGTGGACAAGGATACTACAAAGGGCATATCTATAAAATATTGCTTATATTCACTAAAAATCATCTAATGGTACCTAAATGACAATGGAAATCACGTTCTGGGTCTCAAGGGGTTAAGAATATTTTCTCAAAATTTGTTCCTTTTGAATAAAACATTTTGTGCAATTCTAATTTACATTTTTTTTCTTCGAATCTGGGAGTTTTTTGACAGCTGACCTGGTGGGTTTCTTGTGTGGTTGGCAACCCTGCGTGGCCTTGACGGTTTATGGAACTGTCGCCGATGGGAATTCTCGCCGAAACACCAACCTAGAACTCTCACCGACGTGGAAATGTTAACCTAACCTGGACATTGGCACCTAACTTAACCTAACTGATCAAGCTAATGATAGTATTTCATCCCTGAATGCAGAAACAAGGGTAAAACTTGATTAAATGTATATATTGGGTCCTGTAATATCAATAATTGGAACACTCGACGACGGCGGCGAGAATTCCTATCGGCGACAGTTCCAGGTACCGCCTTGACCAGCATGTGGTTGGCAACACTGCGTGACCTTGACAGCTTCACCTCAGTGTCAACATGGCCGCCGGGGAGACAGGATTTACGTGTAGTGGATAACTTTCTATATATTCAATTCAGTTGTGGATTTCACATTTTTTACGTGATGAGGTGATGTAGTGGTGTTCAGTGTTTGTGGTGACGCGGTAACACCACCTCCAGCAGCACGGTGACACAGTGATGAGTGGGTGTTGGTGGTGACGTGCCCTGTGGTGTTGCATTGCGGGCGTCACAAGTCACCAAGGCGTCACCAGTCATCACCGCCCACCAAGGAGCCAGGGCCAGGGTGTGCACTGTGCAGGGTGATGGTGAGTACTGATCCATGACTTCCATGTTGGTGCTTTACTGGTGGTTGTCCTGTTAGTGTGAAGCAGGAGGAGGCTTGTGTCGTGTGCGCGCGCGTAGCCGCATACACGTGGTTAGGTATGCAGTGGGGGTGCAGTCAGTTCGTACACAAGTTGTTTCGTACACCAGTAGATTTGTACACCTAAAAGTTGTTTCGTAGTCTATATGAAACCGTAGTCGTTTCGTACACTCAGCTCAGAGTTGAACTTGACTACTAGTGTTACGAAACTACACCAGGTATGTACGAAAAAACTCAAACTTAGTGTACGAAACAACTTAACAATACCTACCTGGGTACGAAACAACTTGTGTACGAAACTCCCTGTAACCGTACAGTGTGCGCAGCAGGCTTTAAAGGGATGCATCCTGTATTAACTTATGAATACAATACAATGCAGTTATTATCAGGGTGGGAAGATACTTAGAGAAACTGCTGAGGTGAGAAATTGTAAGAGGAAATTAGTGGCAACAAATGTTCGGCTATTGCATCATTGTTATGTTTTGGTTCTCGGCAGCCCGCGGTTTTTGGGTAAACCCCTTCACGCCCAGATCTTTCCTTTGCTATACAAAAATGTAGGTTGTCGAGCCATAAAATCATGAAAAGTCACTTAATATACCAAATTAGTTAGTGGACAAGGATACTAAACAGGTCAAATCTATAAAATATTACTTATATTCACTAAAAATCGTCTAATAGTAGTCATATATATTACAATGGAAATTACGTTCTGGGCCTCAAGGGGCTAAAAAACACACACACACACACACACACACACACACATTGACACGCGCACACACACACACACACACACACACACACACACATTGACACGACGCACAACACACACACACATACAACCACACAACAACACACCCCTCACACGCACATACACACACACACATTGACATACGCACACATACATACACCCCCCCCCTCCACACACACACACACACACATTGACACGGACACATACATACACCCCCCCCTCCAACACACACACACACATGACACACGGACACATACATACCCACCCAAACCCCCCCCTCCACACACACACACAGACCACACAACATGACACGGACACATACATATACCCCCCCCTCACACACACACATTGACACACGGACACACATAACCACCCCCCTCCACACACACACAACATGACAATGGAGACATAACCCCCGCTCCACACAACCAGCATGTGGCTACTGGCCTCGTTACAAAGCTGCCCATTGGCTTTCACAACATGTTCGAAACTGAGATGGTGATATTTAAACTTGGTGTTGATATACTTATTCATTTATTTGTTATATATTGTAAGATGCTTATTGGAAGAGTAAAGAGCATTGAGGGAATGGAGAATAATTTTTTTATATATTTCTTCTCACTAGCACACATCTAAAACTGAGTGCAGGGGGAGAGGGGGTCACGGCGTTCATATACATTGTGTCCTCTTTGCTAGTGAATCTTTAGCATATGAAGACCACGTAGAGAGAAACACAAGACTGATTAGAACACGTACGCTACCGCAAGTTTATACTTTCCTACAAGAGATGGTGTTAACATGATGGGAGTTCCTGTTAACCCCTTCACGCCCAGATCTTTCCTTTGCTATATAAAATTGTCTGTTGTCAGCCATAGAATTACGAAAAGTAACTGAATATACCAAATTAAACTAGTGGACAAGGATACGTAACAGGTCATATCTATAAAATATTGCTTATACTCATTAAAATCGTCTAATGGTACCCAAATTACAATGGAAATTACGTTCTGGGCCTCAAGGGTTTAACATGATGGGAGTTCCTGTTAAGACGGTATTCAAACCATTACCTAAACATTTGAGGCTCGATCTTTACCAGTGTATGCGTCAGCTGTTGTTACTGTCTTGTGTTCTGCTCAGTTACATTCAAGAACACCTATGTATGCTTCGAAAGGTCAATGGCATGAGAGAAATACATGTTACTTTGTTATGTTTATTCCACGTACACTCTCAAAAATAAGGGGTACATTAAGGGTCGAATTGTTACATCGCACCATCACTACCCTTTTTAAACCCTATGTCCAGGCTGGAGGGTAGATGCTGCCAATTATACCCTTCATCTACCGTTTATCTACCCTTTTTAGACGAGAGGGTTGCAAAAGGGTATACATTTGCGTCGATCCGAAAGGGTATATTTGTAAGGGTAGGAAAAGGATAGCAGTATTTCATCACTACAAACACCCTTTTTCTACCCTTTTCCTACCCTTCTTTTCTAAGAGTGTACGTACATGATCCACATGAACAGAATTTACAGAACAGCACATAACATCGTGCAACGCTTTTACAGTCCAGCACAACAATTTCTCACAGCTTGTCTTAACACATAGGCTTGGATTTCACAGCTTTGTATTGGAAGTCAGCAGTTTGTATACACTGGGCGTCGTAGTGGCAGATTTTTACCCAAACTAGTATCCAGCAAGGCGCCTTAACAGAAGCGTCCTCCACCCTATAGCAGGACGATGAGCAATGAACGTAACAGATAGACAGAGAGAGAAACGCACACAGAGACAGACATTGATTGACAGAGATAGACAGACAGACAGAAACAAATAGAGCCCTAGACCCCCATGCTACATACTTTTTTTCCCCTCCTCTTTGTTTGTGTGTGTGTTGTGTGTGTGTGTGTGTGTATGAAAGGTTGTGGACTATTCAAGCTTATCGGCGATTGTTTTGATGTGTTACCATACGTATTGCACAGTTTCATTCCTTAGCATCACTACCGTATAGAGCCGTGTTTTTGTCGTCCAAGCATCGTCTTGGTACGAAGACCGTTTTTTCTCGCAATTGAAAACGGATTGGTTTCTGCGACAAAAACACAACAAGCTTGGTAGGGGCCGAAATAATAATCAGTCCAAAACATTGCAAACAATATCACAAAGCAGTATAACACACATTTCAGCAAGTGTTATTGGAGTGGTCTTCGTAATCCAAGACGGTGCTTGGACGACAAAAACACGGCTCTAAGTCGTGTTTTTAAGCCGCTAGGTAATTGCGTCATGTCCCTTCCTTCCGTGCAGGTATATAGGGATGATCCGTATTCGAGCTTACAAGTTTACAAGTTTATTGAGAAAAGGGGGAGGAAATTACCAAGAGGGGGGGGGGGGGGCTAGTATACAAAAGATACATCAAAACGAATACAGAAATGGAATACAAAAGTTGCCGGGCTTGTCTCTGCAACACGCACAGAAAGGCGAAACAAAACAGGCAACATATCAACGACAGGGAAAGCACAGCTCTGTTTTGGGTGTCTTTTTGTGTGTATATTTCTGATTGCATTTGATTGATGGAGAATTTTATGTTTCATCCATTATTCTTCAGACTTTACATAGCCGCGTTAAAAGTCTGAGGCCTATGTGAACCTTGTATCGAGAGTGTTTGTAACTTTGTGGCTCCTTTGTACGCTACCAACAACTTATTATAAATCCCTATATCAACAACTGTGTGTGTGTGTATGTGTGTGTGTGTAACTTTGATAATCATGGACGCACACGGAGGATAGCAGGTAATCAATTCTAAGTTTCGGATTACCGGGAACCTGACTCTGGAGATGATTAATTACCTCCTATTGTTTGGTTGTGAAGGGGACGAGTTAATCAGTCGTGTACCGCTGGGAGTCTTGGTACGACCTTCACCACCAGGGAGCGACGAGCCAGGGCACACACAGCTATAGTCGTGGCGTCATTGGGCTATATTCAAGAATGCTCGTCAAATCCCGGCCGGTGGAGATTTTCCACCGTCGTACCTCCACTGGTCTCATCTACAAGAACTGCCCCGACTGGTGGATATTTGACAGGTGTACCAACACAAGCGAGCCCAAAGCGGCATCAGTATTTTGACTGTTTTATACATATCTAATACATTTTACTAGTGAAATTTATCATTTCTGACATTAAAATAATAGCTAAGTTAGTGTTCGCCACTTGTCTGAGGCGTTGGTGCAGAAAAAATTGGCCTGAGTGATGCGTGCGAGTACATTTGAACGGCCCGCCACCACTGCTCCACACAATGGCCACCTCCATTCTCCCGCCGCCGCCTGGCTTCCTCACAAGTTCACACACCTATATAAGGCCTCCTGGACCTGATTTTACCTTAATGATGACACATGTGCATTCACAGTGTATGGCTGTCACTCTCGGTTGTGTTGAAAACTCTCCTGTAATGGTCTGGGAAGAAATACGATGGAATAAGTGGAGAGCGGGGTGGAGGTGGGATGTGCAAGTTGTCGCCAATCAGCTGACTCAAACCTCCACCCTGAGCTCGACGCGTTGCGTCGTATTTTGATTCTTGTATACCAAAAACCGATACAACGGGTGGAGAAAAATGCCTCGTTCCTCATCTTGCCCTCCAGATGACAGATTCATTCCGGCGAGTGCGGTGTTTACGTTGCCAGGGCCGTTTCCTACTATATACGAACTACGCGATTGCACAGGGCCCCCGAAGTCACCAAGGGGCCCCCAAGCTGCCATTATTATTATTTTTTTTTTTATAATCTAGTCTCTTTTCCTCTCAAAGTACACAAAATTGATGCATTTAAATATTAAAGGCGTGCCCCTGGACCACCTTAGAGGGCTTGGAATGCCCCCACCATAGTTTTACAAAATAGGGCCCCCTAACAGCATTTCCCATAGGGCCCCCGAAAGGCTAGAAACGGCAATGTCCGTTGCCCAGACGCTGCAAGGTTGGCAGGCGGCGTCAGCGGGTGGTGGCGCGGCTGTTGAGCACCGCCTGGTAGAGGGCGGCGAAGGGGCGCACCACCACTTCCCAGGGCTCCGGCGCCGCCACCTCGAAGTAGTCGCAGCCCCACGCGGCAGCCAGGTCGCGGATCTCTGCGTCGTTCACCTGGCGGGCGTGGGCCAGGTCCGCCTTGTTGCCCACCACCACCATGGGCCGCGGGGAGCCTGGCGTCAGCTCCTGGATGACGCGGCGCAGGTGGTGGAGGGCGGTGAAGGAGGCGTGCGAGGTGAGGGAGAACACGAGCATGAACCCCTCGCCCCACGCCACCTGCCGCTCCCGCCCCGCCTCCACCACCTCAACCTGCGGGGAGAGGCATCATGTAGGGCGTGCAGCATACCGTGGGCGTGACTCTAGCCTTGAAATGATATATTGCAATGTTTTATTCAACATTAACCCCTTCACGCCCAGATCTTTCCTTTGCTATATTAAATCGTCTGTTGTTAGCCATAAGAATACGAAAAGTAACTCAATATACCAAATTATTTAGTGGACAAGGATACTGAACAGTTTATATCCATAAAATATTGCTTATATTCACTAAAAATCGTCTAATGGTACCCAATTTACAGTGGACATTACGTTCTATAGGTCTCAAGGGTTTAAGCGGTGGGACGCATGACTTACGTGCCCCGCGGTGTCCATGACCATGAGCGGCAGGGCGTGGCCGGGCAGGGGGATGCGGTAGCTGTACACGGCCTCCAGACTGGGGTCGTACTCGCCGATGAAGCGTCCCGTCAGCAGCCGCACGATGAGGGCTGCGGGGAGACAAGGGGCGTCAGGATGCCACACATTGGAGGGGAGGGAGGCGTCAGGAGGCCACACACAGGAGGGGAGGGAGGGTCGCGGGGTGAGGCTGAGGGGCGGGGAGAACATAAGAAAATAAGGAAGCTACAAGAGGCCGCGAAACCTACACGTGGTAGTTCCTGTTACTTAATATTACCTACATCCACCTTTCATCCCCATCCATGAAATTATCCAGCCTCCTTATTGGTTATTCCTTTATTTCTCCTAGCTCTCTAATGACTCCGCACTAACTACCTGACGACTGAGTTCATTCCAATCATTGACCACCCTATTTGTGAACCAGTTTTTCCCTAGTTCCTTATTAAATCTACGCTTTTCCAGTTTGAATCCGTTACTTCTTGTTCTACCCTGATTACTATATCGGGGCTATACTATATAGGGAGGAGGGCATTGGCTCAGCGTGGTGTGCATAACAGTATTGGCGGCGCGATTTTACCTTTTAATCATGGCAGTGCGCGGTAACGAACACATCTTTCAATACGCTAATAACAGTGTACGTAAATAATGGAATGTGTTATCGAGAGAAAAATACTTCAGAACCCGCTGATTACATCCTTGAATGGAGAGCATTGTTGTGCGGGGCGTGGGAGGGGGGGCGGGGGGCATATTCCTATTTTCTGGAAGAGTATGTGGCGTTTACTCTTGAACACGTCAGGTAAGGTTAAGGTTAGGTTAGTATAGGTTACTTTCTTTTTATTGTCAGTAACTTTGCGTGGTAATCACAATGAGGGTATTTACGAGAAAATCCTATGGTTAGTTTCGGAGCTACAGCCAAACGTCTTCACTCGGAAACCACATACTCGCCTAGAGAACGGGAATATGCGGGCGGGTGAGGTTTTGGAGCAGCTATAAATGAGGTGCATGATTAGGTACAAGCGGATAGAAAAAAAGGAGTTATTATTACCCAGATTATTGAAAGCCTGTTGCCGATAAGATGAGCTGAATGAAAATAATAAAGATACTCATTACGCACGAGAACATTGACGAAAGAATCAGTAATTGCCTCGCACAACAATAGGCTTACACACACAC
Source organism: Chionoecetes opilio (assembly GCA_016584305.1). Classification (NCBI taxonomy): domain Eukaryota; kingdom Metazoa; phylum Arthropoda; class Malacostraca; order Decapoda; family Majidae; genus Chionoecetes; species Chionoecetes opilio. The sequence goes on from JACEEZ010008090.1 coordinate 586,459, forward strand.
ACACACACACACACACACACACACACACACACACACACACACACACACACAAACACACACACGCACGCACGCACGCACGCACGCACGCACGCACGCACGCACGCACGCACGCACGCACGCACGCACGCGCGCACACACGCACGCACGCACGCACGCACGCACGCACGCACGCACGCACGCACGCACGCACGCACGCACGCACGCACGCACGCACGCACGCACAAACACACACACACACACACACACACACACACACACACACACACACACACACACACACACTGACTGTACATCTGATGAGAGGTGTGTTTGTAGGAAGCTTTTACGTTAATGAAGTCCCCTCCCGGCCTGCTTCAGTGTTATTATTATTATTATTATTGTTATCATCATCACCACAGTCGTCTTGATTACATATATAAAGGTGATGTTGGAAAAGTTCTCACGGCTAGTAGTCAGGGTAGAACAAGAAGTAACGGATTCAAGCTGGAAAAGCTTAGATTTAAAAAGGAAATAGTGAAAAACTGGTTCACAAATAGGGTGGTGAATGATTAGAATGGACTCGGTAGACAGGTAGTTAGTGCAGAGTCATTAGGGAGCTTTAAAAGGAGGCTGGATAAATTCATGGATGGGGATGAAAGGTGGATGCAGGCAGGGTTGTTTGATTTAAATCAAGTTGATTTTAATAACTGATTTAAATCATGACTTAAATCAAATGATTTAAAAAAAAAATCGCTGATTTAAATCAGTAGCACTGGCCTAAACACCGCCACCACCACCGCCACACATTGGTTGGTAGCACTGGGATGGACTCTAGCTAGTGATTATATGACGTGTGGGCGACGGGATTACCTTCGCTGATGTGATATTAACGTTGCCTTTGTTGATACGGCGTTCACGGGGCAGAGAGAGAGAGAGAGAGAGAGAGAGAGAGAGAGAGAGAGAGAGAGAGAGAGAGAGAGAGAGAGAGAGAGAGAGAGAGAGAGAGAGAGAGAAGTATTGTCATTATTATTTGTATTTATTTATTTTTTCTATGACGTGTGTAGGTTTGTTTGTTAACCACGTGTGTGTGTGTGTGTGTGTGTGTGTGTGTGTGTGTGTGTGTGTGTGTGTGTGTGTGTGTGTGTGTGTGTGTGTGTGTGGGTGGGTGCGTGCGTGCGTGCGTGGGTGGGTGGGTGGGCGGGCGGGCGGGCGGGCGTGTGTGTGTGTGTGTGTGTGTGTGTGTGTGTGTGTGTGTGTGTGTGTGTGTGTGTGTGTGTGTGTGTGTGTGTGTGTTTCTGTGGGTACAAAGATGATTAAGGTGTCTTTACGTGTCTTGCATGCAATCTTATTTGTTCATTTTTTCTTTGAAGTATTCGCAATGCTGATTTATCTTCATACGCAGGTCAGTTTCAGGCCAAATTTCAGTCTTCTAGAATGTATCGAAAAATCAGTAACTTGTCCCCTTCACGCCCAGATCTTTCCTTTGCTATAAAATATCGTATGTTGTAGAGCCATAAAATTGCAAAAAGTAACTAAATATACTAAATTAGTTAGCGGACAAGGATACTAAACAGGTCATATCTATAAAATATTGCTTATATTCACAAAAAAATCATGTAATGGGACCCAAATTACAATGGAAATTACGCTCTGGGTTTCAAGGGGTTAAGTAAGTAATTGGATGCATGAAAAGGCGAGAGGTATTTTTAGGTCAAAGAACCCGTCGAATATATCTTCAGTAAAAATATAATGTCGCGCCATCTAGTGACGTTGTGGAAGTCAACAAACTTTTGACAAAACTCTCATGAAAAATGGCTTAAAAAATTAAAGAAAGAAAAAACTCCCGCGTAAAAAAATAACATCGTCAAAACTAACTTCGTAAAAAAATAATTTCGTAGAAAATATCTTCGTAGAAAACGTTTACTTCGTTAAAAAATAACTTCGTAAAAAAATAACTTCATAAAAAAGTAACGTAGTAAAAAAATAAAAATAAAAAAAACTGAAAAATAACTTTATGAAAAAATAACTATGAAAAAATAACCTTATGGAAAAATAACTGTGAAAAAATAACAGAAAATAATGTTATGAAAGAATTAATTTATAAAACAATAACTGAAAAAATAACGGAATTTTTTTTTTATGAAAAAATTACTTTATGAAACAAAAACTTTATGAAACAATAACTTTATGAAAAAATAACTTCCTGAAAAAAATAACTGAAAAAATAACAAAAAATAACTTCCTGAAAATATAACTATGAAAAAATAACTTCCTGAAAAAATAACAGAAAAAATAATGAAAAAATAACTTCCTGAAAAAATAACTATGGAAAAATAACTTCCTGAAAAAATAACTGAAAAAAGAATGAAAAAAAAACTTCCTGAAAAAATAACTATGAAAAAATAACTTCCTGAAAAAATAACTGAAAAAAGAATGAAAAAATAACTTCCTGAAAAAATAACTCCCTGAAAAAATAACTGAAAAAAGAATGAAAAAATAACTTCCTGAAAAAATAATTATGAAAAAATAACTTACTGAAAAAATAACTGAAAAAAGAATGAAAAAATAACTTCCTGAAAAAATAACTGAAAAAATAACTTCCTGAAAAAATAACTGAAAAAAGAATGAAAAAATAACTTCATGAAAAAATTACTATGAAAAAATAACTTCCTGAAAAAATAGCTATGAAAAAAGAATGAAAAAATAACTTCATGAAAAAATAACTATGAAAAAATAACTTCCTGAAAAAATAAATATGAAAAAATAATGAAAAAATGACTTTATGAAAAAATAACTTCTTGGTGAGGTTGAGTTGTAGGTGACCGTGACCTAAGAATATCTCCTCAAGTCTTGTGTTCATATTCAGCAAGGAAGGAAAATAAAGGATATATTTTTATGAATAAGTAACGCTATCCTTAACCCCTTGACGCCCAGATCTTTCCTTTGCTATAAAAAAAATGTCTGTTGTGGAGCCGTAAAATAAAATAAAGTAACTGAATATACCAAATTAGCCAGTGGACAAGGATACTAAACAAGTCATGTCTATAAATTATTGCTTATATTAAAAAAAAAATCGTCTAATGGCACCCAAATTACAATGGAAATTACGTTCTGGGTCTCAAGGGGTTAATTCCAGCTTCTGATTGCTTACTATAAACACATCAAAGTTACACCACTCAAGATAAACCTCATGGTACTATTCTATAACTAGGTATTCGTATAATTAGGTATTTCATTCATGTCTTCATCCACCATTCATCATGTCTTCATCCATCATTCATTCGTTGTAGGTTTCCTCTTTTTAGCGTATCGTAGTGGAGAAAAAAGACAGAATATTGTTGTTTTTGTTCTCTTCTTTTTCCTCCTCCTCTTCTTTTTCCTCTTCTTCTTCTTCTTCTTCTTCTTCTTCTTCTTCTTCTTCTTCTTCTTCTTCTTCTTCTTCTTCTTCTTCTTCTTCTTCTTCTTCTTCTTCTTCTTCTTCTTCTTCTTCTTCTTCTTCTTCTTCTTCTCTTCTTCTTATCATTACCACCATTATGACCACTGTTGCCAACAAGAAATTCTAGTCGGTGCAGATACCCTGTCACCTTTCCCTTCTGATTACGTGCTCCCGCGACGCCTTGCTGCCTGTTGTGACGGTGGCTTGTTGATGAGTGAGGGAAGGAGGGAGGGAGGAGAAGTTAGAGGGAGGGAGGAGAAGTTAGAGGGAGGAAGGGAGGGAAGTTTGGAGGGAGGGAGGAAGGGGGGAAGAGAGGAGGAGAGGGAGGAAGAAGGAGGAAGAGAGGGAAGGTTGGAGGAAGAGAGGGAAGGTTGGAGGAAGAAGGAGGAAGAGAGGGAGGGAGGGAGGAAGAGAGGAAGAGAGGGAGGAAGAGAGGAAGAGAGGGAGGAAGGGAGGAAGAGAGGGAGAGAGGGAGGAAGAAGGAGGAAGAGAGGAAGAGAGGGAGGAAGAAGGAGGAAGAGAGGGAGGGAGGGAGGGAGGGAGGGAGGAAGGGGGAAGAGAGGGAAGTTGGAGGAAGAAGGAGGAAGAGAGGGAGAAAAAAGGGAAGGAAATATGGCCAGCAGTAAGTAATTAATCTTTACCGTAAATTCTCTCTCTCTCTTCTCTCTCTCTCTCTCTCTCTCTCTCCTCTCTCCTCTCTCTCTCTCTCTCTCTCTCTCTCTCTCTCTCTCTCTCTCCTCTCTCTCTCTCTCTCTCTCTCTCTCTCTCTCTCTCTCTCTCTCTCTCTCTCTCTCTCTCTCTCTCTCTCTCTCTCTCTCTCGCTCTCTCTCTCTCTTCTCTCTCTTCTCTCTCTCTCTCCTCTCTCTCTCTCTCTCTCCTCTCTCTCTCTCTCTCTCTCTCTCTCTCTCCTCTCTCTCTCTCTCTCTCTCTCTCTCTCTCTCTCTCTCTCTCTCTCTCTCTCTCTCTCTCTCCCCTCTCTCTCTCTCTTCTCTCTCTCTCTCTCTCTCTCTCTCTCTTTTTTTTCCCCTTTACTTTTCTCCTTCCATCTTTTCAACCTTATTTTCCTCTCTAGCCTCACGCAACTCTTCAACCTAAGACTCCCAACCTCATCTGTACATACACACATACACACTAACCTCCTCCTTCAGACATACACACATACACACTAACCCCCCTACAGATCCCCACCCCCCACCACACCACCACCACCACCACCACCACCACCACCTGTTCCCTATACCCATCTGACATTTCCACCTTGCTTCTATGTTGCTCGTTAAGGCCCCAAGGCAGCTCCTCTCTGGTTTCCCCGAGCATTAATACCTTCCCCCGCTCCTTTGTGTGGCGGTGGAGGTCTGTGTTGTGTTATAGGAGGCGCGTGGGTGTACAGTGCTATATTCTCGGGGTTAAAGGGAAGGGAAGGATAATAACTAGTGGGACAGTATTGGTGGAGGTCCAATTTAAGGGGGTAAGGGGGTATTTAAGGGGTAAAAAGGAGGGAAGGAAAAGGAACAAATGGGACAGTATTGGTGGAGGTCTGTGTTGTGTAATGGGAGGCCCTTGGGTGCTATATTTAGGGTGTAAAAGGGAGGTGGGAAAAAGGCTAATGGAACAGTATTGGTGGAGGTCTGTGTTGTGTAATGGGAGGCCCTTGGGTGCTATATTTAGGGTGTAAAAGGGAGGTGGGAAAAGGCTAATGGAACAGTATTGGTGGAGGTCTGTGTTGTGTAAAAGGCAGGCCCTTGGGTGCTATATTTAGGGTGTAAAAGGGAGGTGGGAAAAAGGCTAATGGAACAAGTATTGGTGGAGGTCTGTGTTGTGTAATGGCAGGCCCTTGGGTGCTATATTTAGGGTGTAAAAGGGAGTGGAAAAAAGGCTAATGGAACAGTATTGGTGGAGGTCTGTGTTGTGTAATGGCAGGCCCTTGGGTGCTATATTTAGGGTGTAAAAGGGAGGTGGAAAAAAGGCTAATGGAACAGTATTGGTGGAGGTCTGTGTTGTGTAATGGGAGGCCCTTGGGTGCTATATTTAGGGTGTAAAAGGGAGGTGGGAAAAAGGCTAATGGAACAGTATTGGTGGAGGTCTGTGTTGTGTAATGGCAGGCCCTTGGGTGCTATATTTAGGGTGTAAAAGGGAGGTGGGAAAAAGGCTAATGGAACAGTATTGGTGGAGGTCTGTGTTGTGTAATGGGAGGCCCTTGGGTGCTATATTTAGGGTGTAAAAGGGAGGTGGAAAAAGGCTAATGGAACAGTATTGGTGGAGGTCTGTGTTGTGTAATGGCAGGCCTTGGGGCTATATTTAGGGTGTAAAAGGGAGGTGGAAAAAAGGCTAATGGAACAGTATTGGTGGAGGTCTGTGGGTTTTGTAATGGCAGGGCGCGTGGGTGCTATATTTAGGGTGTAAAAGGGAGGTGGAAAAAGGCTAATGGAACAGTATTGGTGGAGGTCTGTGTTGTGTAATGGCAGGCCCTTGGGTGCTATATTTAGGGTGTAAAAGGGAGGTGGAAAAAAGGCTAATGGAACAGTATTGGTGGGAGGTCTGTGTTGTGTAATGGCAGGCCCTGGGGGCTATATTTAGGGTGTAAAAGGGAGGTGGAAAAAAGGCTAATGGAACAGTATTGGTGGAGGTCTGTGTTGTGTAATGGCAGGCCCTTGGGTGCTATATTTAGGGTGTAAAAGGGAGGTGGGAAAAGGCTAATGGAACAGTATTGGTGGAGGTCTGTGTTGTGTAATGGCAGGCCCTTGTGTGCTATATTTAGGGTGTAAAAGGGAGGTGGAAAAAAGGCTAATGGAACAGTATTGGTGGAGGTCTGTGTTGTGTAATGGCAGGCCTTGGGTGCTATATTTAGGGTGTAAAAGGGAGGGGAAAAAAGGCTAATGGAACAGTATTGGTGGAGGTCTGTGTTGTGTAATGGCAGGCGCGTGGGTGCTATATTTAGGGTGTAAAAGGGAGGTGGGAAAAAAGGCTAATGGAACAGTATTGGTGGAGGTCTGTGTTGTGTAATGGGAGGCCCTTGGGTGCTATATTAGGGTGTAAAAGGGAGGTGGGAAAAAGGCTAATGGAACAGTATTGGTGGAGGTCTGTGTTGTGTAATGGCAGGCGCGTGGGTGCGGTGCTATATTTAGGGTGTAAAAGGGAGGGGGGAAAAAGGCTAATGGAACAGTATTGGTGGAGGTCTGTGTTGTGTAATGGGAGGCCCTTGGGTGCTATATTAGGGTGTAAAAGGGAGGTGGGAAAAAGGCTAATGGAAACAGTATTGGTGGAGGTCTGTGTTGTGTAATGGGCAGGCGCGTGGGTGCTATATTTAGGGTGTAAAAGGGAGGTGGGAAAAAGGCTAATGGAACAGTATTGGTGGAGGTCTGTGTTGTGTAATGGAAGGCGCGTGGGTGCGGGGGCTATATTTAGGGTGTAAAAGGGGGGGAAAAAAGGCTAATGGAACAGTATTGGTGGAGGTCTGTGTTGTGTAATGGCAGGCGCGTGGGTGCTATATTTAGGGTGTAAAAGGGAGGGGGGAAAAAGGCTAATGGAACAGTATTGGTGGAGGTCTGTGTTGTGTAATGGCAGGCGCGTGGGTGCTATATACAAGGGGTAAAAAGGAGGGGATGAAAAAGAACTAGTGGGACAGTATTGGTAGAGGTCTTTGTTGTGTGATGGCAGGCGCGTGGGTGTACAGTGCTATATTCAGGGGGTAAAATAGAGGGAAGGAAAAGGAACAAATGGGACAGTATTGGTGGAGTTCTGTGTTGGGTGATGGCAGACCCTTGGGTGCTATATTCAGGGGTATAAGAGAATGGGATGAAAAATAACTATATGGGACAGTATTAGGATAAATAGGACAGTATGTGTTGTGTTATGGCAGACGCGTGGGTGCTATATGTAGGTCTCACGGCCTCTTGTAGCTTCCTTATTTTCTTATGTTCTTATGTTCTTATATTCAGGGGGTAAAAAGGGAAGGGAAAAGAGGGAAATATGCTAAAATGGGACAGTTCGGAATGGATTATACTTATCTCTTGGTGTTTGTGAAGGTTGTGTTAGAGGTCAAGGTAAAGAAAGAGGGCATACGCTAAGCTGCGCGTGGCCTCGGTGCTCATCTCCGTCGCACTTGTTAGTGGTGGGCACGCGGCAATGATGTGATTATTGTAGTGTAGTTTAGTTTAGTATGAGAGAGAGAGAGAGAGAGAGAGAGAGGAGAGAGAGAGAGAAGAGGATGAGAGAGAGAGAGAGAGAGGCAAGAGAGAGAGAGAGAGAGAGGAAGAGAGAGAGAGAGAGAGAGAGAGAGAGAGAGAGAGAGAGAGAGAGATATATATATATGCTAGGGTGTAGTTTAGTATGTAAAGGCCGGTTCCCACTAGCCCGCTTGTACGGTCGCCGTACAACAACAATGAACAACAATGACGTCACAATGACGTCACAAAAAAGTTGCCCGCACCGCCGTACCGCTGTACGGCTGTCGTATAAAATATGAGGGGAGGAATTTCAATAACAAAACAACAACAACTACTACTACTATACTACTACTACTACTACTACTACACTACTACTACTACTACTACTACTACTACTACTGCATCTGCTACTACTACTTCTACTACTACTACTACTACTACTACTACTACTACTACGACTACTACTACTGCATCTGCTACTGTTGTTTCTGCTACTACTATTTCTACTACTACTACTACTACTACTACTACTACTACTACTACTACTACTACTACTACTACTACTACTACTACTACTACTTCTACTACTACTACTACTTCTACTACTACTACTACTACTACTACTACTACTACTACTACTACTACTACTACTACTACTACTACTACTACTACTACTACTACTACTACTACTACTACTACTACTACTACTACTACTGCATCTCCTACTGTTGTTTCTGCTACTACTAGTCTACTTCTACCAATATTAATTATAACAGTGACAACAGTAATGCTAACAGTAACAATAACAATAATAATAATAATGATATAACATCCACAACCTAAGGGTCCGCGCTGCTCCTCCCAGTTAGTGTTTTGCTTGGCGGGAGGCAGTGCATTTTTTAAGCAAATCTTACTGGGCGACATTCTTTGGATATCCAGAAAGGTAAAAGCCTACCTGTTAAAATATAGTTTTTTGGATACATCAACTTCACCCTTTTGTATGTTGTGTATAAATAAAGATCTTATGCAGTAATAAGAGTGCACTTTTGGATCTAACACTCATAGATATGATGAACCATTGTATCCAGGAAGGATTTTATGAACAAATATCTTGTCACCCAGTAGCTTAAAATTGTTCTTACTGGGCGACAGTTTTCCATCACTGGGAGACATTTTGGTCGCCCAGTTGTGATGTTAAAAAATGTACTGTAGGGAGTATTGATGAGACAGTGAGTGATCTAGTGACGTGGTTGGTGGCCTTGCCCTTTGTCTCGAGTAGGTGACGTCACTCCCGCCTCGGTGTGACATACGTACGTACTGTGACTGTGACTGTGACTTTTAGGGTGGTAAATGATTTGAATGGACTCAGCCGTCAGGCAGGCAGTCAGTGCGGAGTCATTAGGGAGTTTTAACCCCTTGAGACCCAGAACGTAATTTCTATTGTAATTTGGGTACCATTAGAAGATTTTTAGTGATTATAAGCAATATTTTATAGATATGACCTGTTTGAAACCTTTTCCATTAACTAATTTGGTATATTCGTTATTTTTCGTAATTTTTTGGGGCCCAAAAATAACGATTTTTTTTAGCAAAGGAAAAAACTGGGGTAAGGGGTTTAAAAAGGGGCGGATTTTCATGGATGGGGTAAAAAGGGGGGGATGTAGGTATGTTTAAGTAACAGGAACTCCTCGTGAGGTCCGCGCCCTTGTACTTTTTTATGTTCTTTTGTGAGCATTACCGTGACTCCAGCACTATGTTAAAACGGGACATGTTTACGGGGTTTTTTACAAACCCCTTCACGCCCAGTCTTTCCCTTTTTATATAAATTGTCTGTTTTTTTACCAAAAATTAAAACAAAATAACTAAAATACATGTAAGCTAGTGGGCAAGGAACTAAAAGGTCAAAATCTATAAAATGTTGCTTATATTAATTAAAATCGTTAATTTACCCAAAAAACAATGAAAAATACGTTCGGGGGCTCAAGGGTTAAACAAATTACCAGGGACCCAAGAGACCTGTTTTTTGTTTTAGTTTTTTTTTAATTTTTTTTCTGGGCATTTACCAGGGAAATGGCTCCAGAAATAAGACTTTCATCAACCCCTCTAAAGAGCGAACCCATAAAATACAGACTCCCACTCAGACAACCACTCATGTAAATTAAATTTAAAACAAATCGTATACGAGCGGTAACCTTT
>JACEEZ010008092.1:0-5000 GCA_016584305.1 Chionoecetes opilio
GATTCAAATCGACAAGACTTGGGGACCATGTACCAACCTACAAGATATTTTGCGATTTTTTGAGCCTACTCTCATCAATATTGAATTCACAGTTTCAATCAATCATCATTGGGGGCATACGCCGGGGGGCGCGTCGCCTCGCCCACCCTACGACGCCACTCCGGGGGTCACACGCGCGAGTTCCCATGCAGGCTCCTTTCCCATACCAAGCAGCTCTCGACAAGAAACATCAACTTGCCCCAGCCACGAGCCTTGTGGGCGCCCCCTTGGCCTCCTCCAAGCCGGATTGTCTCTTACAGATACAACCCGATGGGAAGGATCGGTTTCAGGGTAGCGTGCCACATGCCCATATAGCCGAAGTTGGCGCTGACGGACTATGCAGGTAATAGGCCTCGATTCAGTCACACGGTGCAATCGCTGATTTGACACGTAATCATCCCAGCGATACCCCATGATTCTGCGAAGACACTTATTACCAAAGGCATTGATTCGTCTCTTCAAGTCACTATTTAGTGTCCATGTCTCACAACCATAGAGTAAGACAGGGATCACAAGCGGCTTGCAGAACCGGATCTTTGTCCTCCTGCACAGGTACCGACAACGCCAAATACTCCCGCTGAGCGAGTCCATATCACCGTGGGATATGCCAATCCGCCGTAAGACTTCTTGACGTGACCCGCCGTCATTATGGACTGCGCTACCAAGGTAGGTAAAACTTTCCAAGAGCTCAATGTCCTCGCCACACGCATGAACAGACTGTACTGCTTCATCTAGTAAGTCTCCAAACACCTGGACCTTGGTCTTGAGCCAGGAGACCTCAAGTCCCAAAGGCTTTGCCTCCTCGTGCAGCGCCTCGAGAGCCATCACCAGGACCTCCAGCGACTCAGCAAAGATTACTGCATCATCGGCAAAAACAAGATCAGTGATCTTGGTGTTGCCGACGGATGCTCCACAATCACTTGATCTACAACCTTGTCCAATACCCAGTCCATACAAGCGTTGAAAGTGATGGGGCAAGGACGCACCCTTGCCTCACTCCTGTATTCACAGGAAAGAAGCTGGATACACCTGCCCCACACTCCACAGCACTCTCAGTCCCAGAATACAGACCAGTTATCAAACCAATAGTCCTTGCAGGAATCCCTCGAGGTCGCAGAAGATCCCAGAGTGACTCACGATGCACTGATGTCAAACGCCTTCTTGAGATCAAACATAGGCTGCAAGCATCCCTGTCGAAACTCACGTCGGCGTTCCACCAGGAAACGAAGCGCTAGGATACGGTCCGTTGTTGACTTACCAGGCGTGAACCCAGACTGCTGAGGTCTCTGATGCTTCACCAGATGACTGCGAATTCGTGTCAGCAATAGATGGGCAAGCACCTTGCCTGGTACGCTGAGCAGTGTAATACCGCGGTAATTATTGCAGTCCTGACGGTCCCCTTTCCCTTTCCAGATAGGGACGACCAGCCCCCTTTTCCAGTCAGGAGGAATGGTACCTGATTGCCACACGGCAGTCAGGACAGCATGCAACCCGCGGATCATGGCCTCACTCCCAGCTTTGAGGAGCTCCGCACTGATATTAAAAACACCAGCTGCCTTTCACCCTTCAACTTTGCTACAGCCTCTCTGACTTCGTCAAGAGAGGGTGCGGTTTCGTCAATGGGAGGATCGGCATCCACTGCCTGTAACCCAGTGGTGTGAAGCTGCTCAGTTGGAGGGTCCACCTTGAGTAACTGCCCAAAGTACTCAGCCCAACGAGCCATTGCCCATCCATGTCCGACACGAGGCGCCCATCTGCTGTTCGAATAGCACTCGCCCGAGAGGAGACTTGAAACCGGAGCTTCTTCAGGGCTGGTTAGGACGGGTCGGAGGTCATTAGCGTTCAACTGACCCCGACATCCTCAGCAAGACTCCTGACATACCTCTCTTGTCTCTCCTCAGGAGGGTTCTATTCCGGCGTGACAGAGTCCTGTGCTGGTCCCGGTTCCCAGCCGCCGGCAGTTTTACATTCACAGTTTCGGCTACCCAAAACAGGACACACACATACACAGGACACGCAGCTACTCCTATAGTAATTAGGACAAGAGGCCTTGTGGGGCTTAGGACCCAAGGTATTGATCGTTTTAGGGTGTTTTTTAAAAGGTATACGTATATCGTTTCTGGCGGTTGGTTCAATGGGTCAAAGTGCCTCGGGGTAGACCACGTTCCATGTGTGATTCCAACCCTTTGTGTTCTTGTGATTCTAACACACACACACACACGCACACACGCCACACAAACGCGATGAGTCTACTGAGTTTGTGAGTGCAGTACGACGTTACCGCAGAGTTTGTTCCTGTAATATAATACTCTAAAGTGGTTTAGCCCCAAAACCCCAATTCAAAAAATATTCAACGACATGTGTTTTAGGACCAAAGCCGCTTAACCACTTACGATTTATTTGCGGCGATTTTTTGACTTTCTCTCATCAAATTGAATTTACAGTTTCGGCTCTACCCAAAAAACAGTACAGGACAGACAGACACACACAACACACGGCTACTTCATAGTATATTAGTTAACATGGGGTGGTGAAAAAAATTTGAACTCAAACCTAACTACCCCTAACCAGGAGTATAACCTTCCTATATATACAAAAAAAAAAAGCGCTTGCCTGACTTGATTTGGATATTATCAGGCCTCAGACTTTGTAGAGACCAGGCAGGTAATCACATGTCGGTGAGGATCCATTAACTAAGGGCCTAACTGAACCAACCATACCTCCTAACGGGGGGGAAGGGGTTCCCCCACTCGACTCGGCGAGATTATTAACCTACCCGAAACCTTAACCTACCCTCCTATACGGACCTATAGTTGGGGGGTCCTCTGGAAGGGGAGGTGTGTATCTGTATGAGACTATTAGTCAAACTATGACTACAAATATATATACTATTATACAATATATATATATATAATATACTATATATATATTTATTTTATATATATCTTATTTAATGTTATATATATTATATATATATATTCTATATATATTATAAGTAATATATATTATTATAAGTTTTGAAGGTACGCGGAAGTGGATTAATACTGAAAACAGATACAAGTGTTACTCGCCCGCTAAAGTATTCACCGAACACCGCCGAGTTGTCCGCTTGCATCGCCCTGCCGGAGGATAATAATCTTAACCAACATCATAACGGACACCCGGCGAGATTTTAACCCAACGAACTTTACCTAACCTCAAAGGGTTGGAGTTGGGAGGGGGTTCAGACGGTGTGGGTGTCGGCTGATATGCGCTATTAGAAACTATATAATTCTTCACTATGTATCGGTTTTGTAGGTGGATTAATACTAAAGAAGAAGTGGATTGTACAGAAGTGGATTAATACTAAACCATTTATGAAGCAAAAAATTAATATAGAAAACAGTGAGTGGTAACGGCGGTAGCGTCCGCGCAGTTCTCGTCCATTAAAACTAAAAATATCACCATTAATATGAAGGATATATGTGTGATCCATTCACAATATGTCAGATATGTAAGTTTATTGGACTTTCATTCGACGGTACAGTTCGCCATTGTGTGTTTTGTTTACAAGTTCTTGTATCGGAGTGATCAGCTGTGAGCCGGGAGAGACCGACCAGCCTGGTGGTCACCGCAAGCGAGAATCAAGTCAAGTTTTTATGGCAGCTTGTCACTAAAATTCTCCTTATGTTAATATTCCATTTGCGGACGGCTGATGTCGGATTGGAAATAACTGCAAATAATCAGACCTACAAGTAGAGGATGGTATAACACGTACCATGTAAGTATGAACAGAGCAAAAATGCCGTTAACATCTCCACGAATAGCGTAGGCGACCGGTCAACAATTTGAGTGTCCAGTTCGGTGTCAACTGGATGATCGATTATGAGGGGGGTTAAGCTTCAAAATCGGCGTGGTTGGGTGACTCGGGTTTCCTAGTTAGGCGACTCTAGTCTATTGATTTTTAACGAGCCAAAAAAAAATCCATTCTATCTCATGCTTAGAAATTTGCCTATGTTACCTGATAATCTGGTTAAACTATGATAAAATACAAACTGAATGAAATTAAGAAGAAGCGTAGTATTCCCTTTCTCCTGGCAGTAAATATCAGTCAGTAAAGCAGCAAGGGGTCAGTATTTTCACCTTGTTAAAAAAAAAAATTTCATATAGTCCGCGATTGTCGGCCATAATCGTGACTAAAACGAATTTAACCTCCCAATATGGGTTGCGTTATGCGAAATACAGTCGCCGACAGTCGGCCGCATGACGGGCAACACGGTGCCGTCATTGGCAGCGACCGTTCAAGCCGTGCTGCGATTGACACCGGATATAGCAAGCCCTTCCACTGCGAGACCGTTTGTCGGCGCGGTTAGCCGACGGTTTGCGTAGTTAGGCGACTATCGGCGGACTAGTCTGCGATTGTCGGCGATAGTTGCAAAAACTATATGGTATAGGAAATATAAAGATCAAACTTGAGTGTTGGCTCGTCATGCGGCGAGATTGCCGGCAGTTGCAGCACGACGAAAACCCACGGTTGCCGTCATGCTGCAGCTATTCCCAGCCGTGCTGACGACTGACGCCGAGTGGTTGAAGTTGTTGAGCAGCACTATGACCCCTCACTACACCACTTTTCAACCTTCGCTTGTGTAGTGAACGCGCCACCAATGTCGGTCACACTGTTGTCCACACACTTGTTCCACCTTGACGAGGACCCAAATACTTATGTGCCTCCAAGGCTATTATTAATGAATACAATAACTACGACATGGTGATAACAATCGCCAAGGACACGAAAGATTTACGGCGGAAGCACTATAGCGCCTAAACGATACTCTCTAAAGATATGCTCTATTTAAGTGGATTAATGATGACGACAATAATAATAATAATATCAATAAAATATCCTCAAAAAAGAGAGTCGTGAAGATGCGTGAACGGGCCTTAATTAAGAAGCAAGAGTGATAACGGCGGTGTAGTCGGAC
>JACEEZ010008092.1:10000-20000 GCA_016584305.1 Chionoecetes opilio
GAAAAGTTTGTTCTATACTATTATCAAATAAAAAACCCTCACAAAAAACACTAAAGAATGCCATTATGAGACTAAAAGATATATGCATGGAACTTACTTGCACTTAAAGTCTTCGTTCATTTTAATATTTGCGAGGACAAATTTACCAGGGAGCAATCAATAGAAGCGGAATTTAAGTAGCTATCCATTGGATATATTCGTTTTCTGATAAATAACATTAGCACCATGCATAAATAGTGTTAACTAAATAAATAACCATCATCCAACATCCCTACCCTCCTATTCCAATCAATCAATCATTGGGGGCATACGCCGGGGGGCGCGTCGCCTCGCCCACCCTACGACCGCCACTCCCGGGGGTCCAACCCGCGTGAGTTCCCATGCAGGCTCTCCCATACCAAGCAGTACGACAAGAAACATCAACTTCGCCCCAGCCACGAGCCTTGGGGCGCCCCTGGCCTCCTTACGACGGATTGTCTCTTACGGACCAACACGATGGGAAGGATCGAGGAAGGACCCTCCATATCACTCCCCTATATATATATATATAATATATATATCATATATATATATATTATATATATTCATATATATATATATATTAGTATTATATATATATAATATATATATTATAATATGTATATATATTAATGTCCTGCTTTTAGGCTTAAAAAAAATCTAGTCACATTATTCCTACACAACCCTAACTCCTCCTCCCCTTCCCCTCCTCCTCCTCTCCTCCTCCTCCCCTCCTCCTCTTCTCCTCCTCATCCTCCGCCTCTTCGTTTGGTGGTGACGGACCCACCTCAGCCCCGTCTGGCCATGCACGATTAGGAAGTCTCGCTAAGTGACAAAGTTTGTTCTTAAGATCAAAAAACGACGTCGAGGCGGACGGTAGCGGGCGGTAGCGGGCGGTAGCAGCATCACCTAACCCTTCTTACCCACAGCAACGCTGGCGTCAACGTTCCGTTCCGCCACATACTAATCAAAGTAACTTAATCAAGCGCATTTGTAACAGTGGACCCTGACGCCCTGCGGTAAATCCCTCACGCAAGGTACCAAAAAAACTATCAAGAAACTTAAATTACTCTACCAAAAATGCCAGAAGCATCATTTTAAAGCGTAACGAATTATAGCATACGTTGTTGCCGCAAACGCCCGATATCGTCCAGTATCAACTGAGAGTTGGGATCAACACAAAAGATAAAAACATTATAGCTGAAATAGCCATTCCAGGCTATAGACATTCCTAAATTGTTCGCACGCATTAAAGCAGGTGGATTGGGGTGTACATCCTTACCATTAAAGAAAATTTGCAAGCAATCGAAATCGGATAAAGTAACAAAGATCATTATGACCCAAGTTCTACGCAAGATTAGCGAAACGGTAAAGTGTAACTCTTGGGACCATATATCGTCCTCCCAAATCTAATGCGGAAGTAGATTGCCTCCCTGTATGACGAGATAAAGTCAGTTGTCAACAATATAACGATACAATTATTGTGGAGATTAGATCTTAACTACCTGTATATAACTGGAATAATAATTTAGCACTGATAGAGAAGGTATGCGAGTGCTTGATATGCGTTGAACGAAGTATATTTAAATCAGGGGTTCCGTGAGCCTACAAAGGGATATAGGATCCTAGATTTAGTTTTCACACCGACTGATCTGAGGATTACAGCGATATAGGTGAACATTGGCAAACAGTGATCACAGGCTAATCAGATGCGGCATAAATTGCAATGAGACATCCACAGAAAATCGCGTTACTAGCTCCCAAATTCTAATAAAGAAGATTTTCACGAATATCAGCAGGGTACTAAGCGAAGTTGAATGGATTGACCTACTAAATGGTAATAACGCGAAAAACATGTGTAATGTATTCACAAAAAACTCCAATGGTGTGGAAAAACATGTTCCCATGGTAAGAAAACGTTTGAAAACATAACAGACCCAGTTGGAGAATACTGAGATCCAACAAACATTGACAGAAAGGCGAGGTATAAAGTTTACAAACGATCAAATGCCAGACTGCGATTCTAGGAATACAATGACGTAAAAAACGTCGCTGCAAAGGATAATTAAGTCTAAAAAGCGTGAGTATGAAGAAAAGAATTGCAAAGGAATCCAAATCTAACCCCGAAAAGTTCTTTCAATACGTTTCGAAGTAAGAAACGTCAAACAAGTATGGGCCACTGAAAGATAAATCCATCTCCTGTGGTTAAATGATAAAAGAGTATGGCGTTCTCGTACTCAATGAATCCTTTAATGCGGTATTTATAAAGAGATGAAACTCCATTACCAGAAACCAGTAAACATGTATGCGGGACTCGAAAGGGATAGACTATGGGAAATAGGAAAAAAAGAAAAAGATTAACATTAGACGAAATATCAAGTATTCGCTAAGCTTGACCCAGCAAGATCCGTGGGGGGACGAAATCTCGCCGTGATACTTCGCGAATGTCATAGTCAACTTTCGTTCCATTAAAGGATTATTTTCAATAAATCGCTAAGTGACAAAAATGTTCCTAGTATGTGGAAATTAGTTAATGTACACGATATTCGAAGAAAGGAGTAGGAGCCTCGCAAGTAAATATTCGCCCAATCAGTCTAACGTCCCGTTGATTGTTAAACTATTTCGAGAATAATTGCGGGATAAAATAGTGTCTTTTCCTCGATGAAAAATACCTAAATACTAAACTCCCAGCATGGATCGAAATAAGAGATCCTGCTTAAACAAACTACTGGATTTTTTTATGTCAATTATTCAAAATGGGACGCTAAAATTCCCTCGGATGTAAATACCTTGATTTTCAGAAAGCTTCGATTACAGTTTCCCAATAAAGAGACGTTGCCAAGCTTAAGGGCACATGACTTAGGAGAGCAATTATGTTCATGGATTGGCGATGGCTTTTAAAATCGTAAACAATGGGGTAGTAATAAATGGCTGAGGCATTTGGTTGGTTAGATGTGCTAGTGGGGTGCCTCAGGGCTCGGTCTCTTGGGTCCTACTCTTTTTCTGATATATATCAACGATCTGGACTGCGGATTGTATCTAAAATATCGGAAATTTGGCCCCGATGACACAAATTAGGCCGGGTAAAAGCATTACTAGAGAAAACTGCGAACTCTACCAAAAGTGATCTCGACTAACTATCAGATTGGAGGGATAAAGGGCTATTAAAATTCAATTCGATAAAGGTAAAGTACTTGCATATAGGCAACGGTAACCTCAAATTATAACTATCAAATGCAAAATAAACCGTTAACTGAAGTACAGCAGGAAAAGGATTTTAGGTGTTCAATCATCAGTAATGCATCCTGAAAACCCAGTCCGCATTGCTAGCTGCCAGCAATAAGGCAAATATGATGTTGGGCTTATTCAACGTCGCTTTGAACATAATACTCCGAAAGTAATGACACAATTATACACGTCCCTGGTTAGGCCGCAATTGGAATATGCCCGTCAATTCTGGTCGCCCTGTTTCGTAAAAGATCAAGCCAAATTGGAATCAGTACAAAGAAGAGCAACCAACAAAGTTCATCTCTGCGAAATTCATCTTATGAAGCAGAGATGCGGAAACTTAATATGTTGTTCCTTAAAGGATCGTAGAATTCGGGGGGACTGATAGGAACCTTAAGATCCTAAAAGGTTTTTGAGTCATTAATCAAGAGAACCTATTCGAGCTTTCAATCAAGTGACAACAAAGAAATAATGGTTTAAACACTAAACGGTCAACGTTGCATCACCGATCTCGTAAAATTATTTAATGTTAGAGTCGTGATCGTGGAACAAGTTACCAGCAAATGTAGTCGGAGCCAGCACAATACTACATTCAAAAACGACTTGACGCGCACTGTAAAAGTAAATGGGTATTGAAGTGCGAATTCATATCTAGTCCCCCGTATCAATTAGTTGTAGTGCGTAGTGGTAGTTGTAGTTAGTATTTTTCATATCTATCCTCTGCACTATGAAACTTCCATGTTTCCTATCCTTTTAGGGAATGGTAATCATTTTCCAAACTGGTTTCTGACAAGTAGTTGATAGTCTAGTAGTTATGTAGTTCAGCAGATACCCTCGTCTATGGACAATAGTCTCTGTTTTCTGTATTCCTAGTAATCCTAAGTAATCCTCCTCCTGCCTCCTCCTCCTCCTCCTTCTGATTTGTTTATCTCTCATGTGTGGTTTTTCCTTCTTACCAACCCTAACTTCCGCACTTCTGTGGTTAGGTAGGGTTAGTTAACAGGAACTAACCACGTGGTAGGCCTCACGGCCTTTTGTAGCTTCCTTATTTTCTATGTTCTTATGTTCCTCTCTACCTACGCATACTTTTCTTATCTCTCTCGCTCTCCTTCTCATTTTCAGTTTTTTGTTGTCCTCTCATGTGTTTTTTCCATTTCTTACTCCTTCCGTCTCCTACTATCTTCTCTCTCTTCTCTTGCTCTCCTCCTCTACTCTCTCTTTCTCTTCCCATCTTCAGTCTCCTCACCGATTTCCCGCCCCGATTTAAAAGAATAAAAAATAGACATAAAAAGGGGGTAGGTTCTAATTTATTTTTGTGTGTCTTTAAATCTCTGTGAAAGAATTGAAGTCGTAGGAAGGCGGACCAAAAATATAATAAAAGGAACAATGTTTGGTCAGTTTAAGGTGTAGAAATGTAAAAATTAAAACTTAGTTCAGTTTAAGTGTCTTTGAATTATCCTCTGTTGAAAGACTTTAAGATATTTTAAGTCGTATGAAGGCGAGAAAGAGAGTAGCAATAGCATCACTCTAAACCAGAATTATGCGGGACACTAATATATAGCAATATAATTAAATATATTTACGTCAGTCTGTATGAGAAAAAATATTCAAGGTCGTCTTTCAAGGTCATCGTCAAGGACGTCGTCAATCGTAAAGGTTATCTATCCATATTAGAATAAGTCGAATAAACCCTGAATCCTACGTATGAGTATATAAAAATAGGTAATGTACAAATGTTACGCAGGTAGACCTTTTTAATCGTCTTATGAATATACGTATGTCTCGAAAAACTTTATAACTTACGTATAAGTATATAGAAAATATAAATGATCGCTGAAAGATGTTACGCCGTATATCTTATGTTTACTGTTTTTTTGCGATGTCTTTATGCTCGGTGAAATATTATATACTTAAAAAGAAAAAATTGAAAAAAAAGAAAAAAAAATTCAATAACAACTTAGTTTTTTTGTTCAATATTGGGTGCAAGGAAAAAAAAACCCAAATGTTTCATAGCAAAAAAATTAAAGAATAAATTAAAATAAAGAAAAATAAATGGGTTAATAGATATATACAAAGAATGACCCCTGATGGACGAAAAAAATTCCTACATCACAAAGACTTGCCAAGGAACTAAAAATAAAGAAGTAACAAAAAAAACCCGCTGAGTTGCTACAGTCAGAATACAGAATAGTATATAAAATAAAGAAAACAGTAAGCGAAATAAAGAATGGAGGAGAAATACAGTAGAGAAGAAAGAAAGGGAATAAAGAATTAAAGATGTTGAAAATGGAGAAGATAGTAAGAATGAAGGAAATAGAGGAGATAGAAATTCGACAGTGACAAAAATATACGAGGCCCCCCCCCAAAAAGATAAAAAATAGAGTTACAATTCAGCATATTTATATTTATTTAGCTATGTTGTTATTTCATTTTTTAGGCCGCTGTTTTAATTTCCCTAACGCACAGTATTATTTCACTATGTGTTACGCGTTAGAAGGTGAAAGGGTAAAGGACTCAAATATCATGGAAATGCAAGTTGATTTTTGACTTCCATTCCTGATTAAGGAAAAAAATGTCGGCTCATATACGCTATCATATTAGTACCGTATAATTTTTTTTATTTAATTGTCATTTAATGTAAAGCAGTTGGTTACATGCCTATACTACAACAAAAATTTGGTGTCATTTAAACTGGACATTTAAATAGCGTTAATGTGCTAATAAACACAAAACAGGGGACAATACTGTAATACAATATGTACAGAAAACTCAATGTTTGGGGAATACTCTTTCAACCCAAAACATACTTAAATTAAGGTAGATACACGTTTTATCCTACTATCTGTATCTACTTATTGTCAAATCAGCTTTGTTTTACTTAAAACACGAAGCAGCACTATTGTGATACAATACGTAAGAAAAAAATGGTGGGGAATACTTTCTTTACAAACACATGCTTGTGTAACACTACCCGTCAATAACACTATAGGTCGCCACGGCAATAATGTCGCCAGGCGCCATATTATTACGAAATTAGCATCATACAGACTTGTATGTGCCATAAAGGCATACACAGTTTTTTATATTATGTTACAGTGTTCTTCAGTGGCCACAAAAAGTCTGTAGTGATTGCTAACATTAGTAATTGTTATATGACGCCTGGTGACATGAGTGCAGTGGCGGACTATAGTGTTATTGACGTACAGCTTTTACGTAAAATAGAGGCACTGTAACCTACTTCTGTAC
This sequence comes from Chionoecetes opilio, assembly GCA_016584305.1. Taxonomy (NCBI): domain Eukaryota; kingdom Metazoa; phylum Arthropoda; class Malacostraca; order Decapoda; family Majidae; genus Chionoecetes; species Chionoecetes opilio. Next base: position 16,493 of record JACEEZ010008092.1, read on the forward strand.
CATACATGGTCACACCACCACTACGCAACCTTCCACAGTGAGTGAGTTATTCCAGCTATTACGTAAGCCAGTGATCATAGGCAAGTTAGCAAGAAGAAATTAAGATAAGAAAAGGGAAAAGATGAAATTGTGAGGATGAAAAATCTACCTGTTCCAATAAAAGGGCGAAAAAGATGAGGATGGAAGGAAAGGTTTTATAGTTGAGGTATAAAATGGAATGTGCTTGTGTGAATGCTAACGTAAAGTAAATTGCCATCTCTTCCCTTTTTCCCCCCCCTTGTTTTTTTTTTTTAAAAGGGGGTTTCTTTTTTTTCTCTCTGCTGTATAGGGTGTGAAGCTTAGGCTAGTCGATATACTATCATGGGTGTTGAAGCAAGGATAGTCTATAAATATCCTTGTGTGCTTCCCCCTAAGCAAGGATAGCGATACATACACTATCCTGGGTGTGAAGCTAGCGGGCTTTTGATTTGTTTTCCTATTTTGTTATTTTTTTCCCTTACCAGTCCCTCCCTATGATGTAAATATGAATAATCGTGAGCTACATGTTAGTCTATGAGGTCAAGCCTGGAAATAAATAATGAATTTGTGCAAACCATCTAAAAGTTACAGTGAAACTATGAATTTTGATACATGAATATCTCTCTATAGCGAAAACACCATACAGCATTTTTTTTCTTACTTAAACAGAGAGAAGAGAGAGAGAAAGACGAGGAGAGAGAGAGGAGAGACGAGAGACGAGGAGAGAGAAGCGAGAGAGAGAGAGAGAGATAGAGAGAGAGAGAGGAGAGAGAGAGAGAGAGAAAAAAAAAACCCAGACAGACAGGACAGACCACAGACAGAGCTAGAGACAATGACAGACACTCACACAAACCAGGACAGACAGACAGAAAACAGACAGAAAGATACACACACACACACAACACAACACACACACACACACACACACACACACACACACACACACACACACACACAACACCACACACCACACACACCCACACACACACACACCCACACACACACACACACACACACACACACAAACATAATATTTTCTCACCTTTTCATCGTCGGCACGAGAAGAGTGTGTAGCCCATGCATCATGTCGGGCCAGTTGGCTGCCAGTAGTGTTGGACTCGATGGCGGAGAAGAGACGAGAGAGGAGACGAGGAGAGAGAGAGAGAGCGGAGACGAGAGAGGAGAGATGAGAGAGAGCAGAGACGATGAGAGAGAGAGAGAGAGAGAAGAGAGAGAGAGAGAGAGAGAGAAGATGGATTGAGAGAGAGAGAGAGAGAGAGAGAGAGAGAGAGAGAGTACGAGGGGAATATAGAAATATATCAATGCAGTTGAGTTCCCGGATAAGCTCGGGGAAAGGAAGTGGAATTTCGAATTTTAATTATTATCATTTATATACAAAAAAAAAAATTCTTACTTTTCTTAAATTTAAACTCAAACGTAACGCTAGTATTTATCCCTCGTTTAGTCTTAACTCGTGTCATTGCTAGTGGCTGGAGCATCACTGACGCACGCAGCACTGCACGCCACGCGCATCACACACGCACGCACGCACGCACGCACGCCCGCCCGACCGCCGCCGCACGCCCGCGAGCTCACACACACACACACACACACCACACACACACCACACACACACACACACACACACACACCACCACACACACCACCACACACACACACACTAATTGAAACTCACTCTAAGGTCTGGGAAGATATATGAGGAAATAAGGGCAGAGCACAATGCATGGACAACACAAAAGTTGAGTGTAACGCGGTGATTCTTGTAGTTTCTTTCGCCCGCCGCGGTGCAAAACGGATGGCAATAATTATTGATAGGCCTCAAGGCGACGGGCAGACTTACCAATGCTTCGGGTAGACATTAGAATTGACCAAACTAGTGACAGTAGTTAGGACAGTTAGGATTACTTCAATCCTCTCATCTTCGCTACGAAACTTCATGTACCTATTTCTTTAGGGGCGTGGTATCCTTTCCAACTGTTCTCCTACGTAGTTTGATAGTTAATAGTAGTTGTTCAGCAGTACCCCCGTTATACACTAATAGGTATCCTGGTATATGTTATTCCTATCTAACATACTATAGGAGTAGCCGTAGTGTCTTTGTGTGTGTGTCTGTCTGTGTGTGTTATGCCTATCCGAAAATATAAATTCAATTTTGATGAGCGTAGACTCAAAAAATCGCAAATAAATCGAGGTGGTAAGCGGCTTGGTCCCATGTCGATTGAAATTATTTGGAAGGGGGTTTCGGGCTAAAAAAACACTTTCAGCGAGTAGATTACAGGAAAAACTCTGCCGGTGACGTCTTGCGTATTGCAACAAACTCCGTAGACTCATGGACTTTAACGTTTTTGTGCGTGTGTGAGTGTGTGTGTTGAATCACTCAGAACACAAAGGGTTGGAATCACACGGAACATATAGGGTTGGAATCACACGAACACAAAGGTTGGTAATCACCACTGAACACATAGGTTGGAATCACCCGGAACAAAAGGGTTGGAATTTACACGGAAACATAGGGTTGGAATCACACGAACACATAGGGTTGGAATCACGGAAAAAAAAGAGGGTTGGAATCACACGGAAAAAATTAGGGTTGGAATCCACACGGAACACAAAGGTTGGAACACACGGAACCACCCATGATGGTTGGAATCACCACGGAACACAAAGGGTGGAATCACACGAACACACTAGGGTTGGAATCACACGGAAACACATAGGGTTGGAATCAACGGAACAATAGGGTATGGAATCACACGGAAAAACCAAAGGGTTGGAATCACCACGGAACACATAGGGTTGGAATCACACGGAACAAAAAGTGGTTGGAATCACACGGAACACATTAGGGTTGGAATCACAAGGAACACATAGGGTTGGATCACACGGAAACACATAGGGTTGGAAATCACACGAGAACACAAAGGGTTGGAATCACACGGAAACACAAAGGGTTGGAATCACACGGGACGTGGTCTACACCCGTGGACTTTGACCATGAACCAAGGACAGCAACACGATACAAACTATCAATACAGGGGTCTGAGGGCACACAAGCACTTGTGTATTCCTATGATTAGAAGAGGAGGGAAAATCATGTTAAAATATGTATTTCCCACTGCCGTAATTATTTTATTATTTTTTTTCCCCCCCCCCCCCCCCGGACCAAGGATGTCAAAATAAGGATGCTAATTTTAGTTGTTTCAATTAATATGCGAAAAAAGAACAACAGCTTTTTCGTGCTGTTTCATATATTTATAGCACCACCCCAAAAAAAAAAAATTCATATATTTTGTTTTTTTTTTGCATCATAAATCATTAAGGCTTCTTAGTGGTTTTTTTTTAATCAATATTTGGATGCAATGTAACCATTAAGATAATGTTTTGTTAGCACAGAGTAATTGAGTATTTTAATGATGTTTTTAGGTTTTACAGGTAAAATACCGTTACCTACAATTACATTTACATACTT